>JAVTVY010017651.1:0-59385 GCA_036873755.1 Hanleya hanleyi
TGTTACGTTCTTCGTGACCAAGCTGATCGACCAACCCATCGGATGAAAGTATTCACCCAGGCACTGATAGATTCTCAGAATGCGCAAACAACTATCTGAGGATATGTTGCCTCAACGGTATCCTGGCCTGACCGACGGTGATTAGAATAAACGGTTCAGAGCGAACATGGCCGAAGATGCAACTTTCTGAAATGAAGAC
Source organism: Hanleya hanleyi (assembly GCA_036873755.1). NCBI lineage: Eukaryota > Metazoa > Mollusca > Polyplacophora > Lepidopleurida > Hanleyidae > Hanleya > Hanleya hanleyi. Next base: position 200 of record JAVTVY010017651.1, read on the forward strand.
TTCTGATTGGACAAGAATACATCTAACGGACAGGAACGAATATGACAGATGCAAATGGTAGCCTCTGATTGGACAAGTCTTCTTGAATTGTAACACCAAGTGGATAGTGGAGATAATGACCAATGTTGCGTTCTTCGTGGTTAAACTGACCACCACCTCCATCGGATGAAAGTATTCACCCATGCACTGATAGATACTCAGAATGCGCAAACAACTATCTGAGGATATGTTGCCTCAACAGTATCCTGGCCTGCCCGACGATGATTAGAATAAACGGTTCAGATGGCACTTTCTGAAATGGAGACTTCTGATTGGACAAGAATACATCTAACGGACAGGAACGAATATGAAACATGCAAATGGTGGCCTCTGATTGGATAAGAATCTTCTTGAATTGTAAATATACCCAGCGCGGCTCCCCCAGCGTGGGTGTGATGTAACATTGGGGAAAATAAAATATATGAAAAAAACTTCTTGTTGTTGTTGTTCTCTCATGTGTCATCCTTGTTGTTGTTGTTGTTCTCTCTCTGGTCTATAACTTGGCGTTATGTTAGAGTGTTAAGGTGTAACGACGGGCGTTGACGGGCATCACCGCATTTCGAAGAATTAGTGACAATTCCATGGAATATCAGAGCTTCTGAGCTATTTCACGAGGGCGTTGAAGCATTAAGAATGGTGTTGGTGGGCGTTGCTACAAGATGACACCTCACACGGTCCATTTGGACCGCGGATGGTCCATCTCTACACCAAATAACATCCTTCACTGCTAAAAAAGGCCCACTTTCGCTACAACTTGTACTAATGACGTCACCAATGACGTCACAGATGCTATAAATATCCCTGAAATCGGGGTCTATACTCCGAGAGCTACAACATGATACCCCACACGACGCATTCGCAACGCGGATGGTCCATCTCTACACCAAATACCTTCCTGCACTGCCCCAAGAGGCTCACTTTCGCTAATACTCCTACTGATGACGTCATCGATGACGTCACAGATGCTTCGGACATGCCTCAATTCGGAATGTACACCCCGAGAGCTACACAATGACACCTCACACGACGCATTCGGACTAAGGATGGTGCATCTCTACACCAAACTCACCCTCACGCACCCACGAAATGTCGCTACTACTCGTACCGATGACGTCATCAATGACGTCACAGATGACGCGGACATCCCTCAAATCGGAATGTACACCCCGAGAACTACAAGATGACACCTTCAAGGACGCATTCGAACCGTGAATAGCCCATCTCGACCCCAAATACCTTCATGTACTGCCCGAAAATGGCCACTTTCGCTACTACTCGTACCGATGACGTCACCGATGACGCGGTACCGATGACGTCACCGATGACGTCACAGATGACGCGGACATCCCTCAAATCGGAATGTACACCCCGAGAACTACAAGATGACACCTTCCAGGACGCATTCGAACCGTGAATAGCCCATCTCGACCCCAAATACCTTCATGTACTGCCCCAAAATGGCCACTTTACTTACTACAACCAACTGCGCGTGCGCAGATTAACGCGACTTTCATTAAAAAACACACCATTCTGACTCTACCCCACACAAGCTTAACTTTGACACCTCACACGACCCATTCGAACCGTGAATAGTCCATCTCGACCCCAAATACCTTCATGTACTGCCCGAAAATGTCCACTTTCGCTACTACTCGTACCAATGACGTCACCGATGACGTCACAGATGACGCGGACATCCCTCAAATCGGAATGTACACCCCGAGAACTACAAGATGACACCTTCCAGGACGCATTCGAACCGTGAATAGCCCATCTCGACCCAAATACCTTCATGTACTGCCCCAAAATGACCACTTTACTTACTACAACCAACTGCGCATGCGCAGATTAACGCGACTTTCATTCAAAAAACACATCATTCTGACTCTACCCCACACAAGCTTCACTTTGACACCTCACACGACCCATTCGAACCGTGAATAGCCCATCTCGACCCCAAATACCTTCATGTACTGCCCGAAAATGTCCACTTTCGCTACTACTCGTACCGATGACGTCACCGATGACGCGTCACAGATGACGCGGACATCCCTCAAATCGGAATGTACACCCCGAGAACTACAAGATGACACCTTCAGGACGCATTCGAACCGTGAATAGCCCATCTCGACCCCAAATACCTTCCTTCACTGCCCCAAAATGGCCACTTTACTTACTACAACCAACTGCGCATGCGCAGATTAACGCGACTTTCATTCAAAAACACACCATTCTGACTCTACCTCACACAAGCTTCACTTTGACACCTCACACGACCCATTCGAACCGTGAATAGCCCATCTCTATCCCAAACACACCCCTACCTAGCACCCAAAATGCCTGTTTTCTATACTACGGGCCAGGCTGCGCATGCGCAGACTATTTGAACACGGACGAACCATTAGTGTAGTCAAGTGCTCCTCCACGAGAGCTTCAAAATAAGACCTCACTCGACCCCATTGGACCATTAGGGACTCACCTAGACTCCAACATGTCCACCCCGTATGGGCCAATACACCCATAGCCATGCAGTATAGGCCTATGGGCCTACCCAGGCCTCGGTGACTTTTTTGAAAAATTTCACCGATTCGCTCCGCAACACTTCCTATCGTGTTCTAAATGACGAGACGAGTAAAACGAGACACCACAACCCTACCGCAAATGTATAGAAGTACGTTTCCCAGGGGGCCATACATTGATCCTAATACTCCCAGTATGGACTATATGGGGCTCAGTGACTTTTTTCAAAAATTTCACCGATTCGCACGGGGACACTTCTTATCATGTTCTAAATGACGAGACGAGTAAAACGAAACCCCACAACCCTACCGCAAATGTATAGAAGTAGGTTTCCCAGGATGGTCCTATACCTCCCATACCCCATATAGGCATTTTCCGTAATTTAGAATAAAGTCCGTATTCCGTATTTTTTCAGGAATTTTTTACATACACCCACCCTGGAACTAGGGGGAGATAACTCTATTGACAGGCGAGCCCCGTTAAGCCCGGCGATCTATATACCACCCATACCCCATATAGGCATTTTCCCAGGTTTTTCGATAAAGTCCGTTTTCCGTTTTGTTTTTTTCAGGAAAAATTTTACATGCACCCACCCCATTGCCTGAATGCCTCTTCACCTAGGCTTCACTTTGATACCTCACTCGACCCCATTGGACCATTAGGGGCTCCCCTAGCTCCAACACGTCTATTTCCATACCCTTGGGCCACCGCGCATGCGCAGAATGACCCTAATTTAACCCACACCCAGCCCATCAGATGCCCCTTCACGAATGCTTCACATCGATACCTCACTCGACCCCATTGGTCCATTAGGGGCTTCCCTAGATGCCAAAACGTCTATTTTCATACCCTTCGGCCACCGCGCATGCGCAGAATGACCCTAATTTAACCCCACACCCAGTCCATCAGATGCCCCTTCACATAAGCTTCACATCGATACCTCACTCGACCCCATTGGTCCATTAGGGGCTTCCCTAGATGCCAAAACGTCTATTTTCATACCCTTCGGCCACCGCGCATGCGCAGAATGATCCTAATTCAACCCCACACCCAGTCCATCAGATGCCCCTTCATGAATGCTTCAATTTGATACCTCACTCGATCCCATTGGACCATTAGGGGCTCCCCTAGCTCCAAAAAGGCTATTTTCATGCCCTTGGGCCACCGCGCATGCGCAGAATGCCGATATGTCAACCCCACACCCAGCCCATTAGATGCCCCTTCACATAAGCTTCACTTTGATACTTCACTTGACCCCATCGGACCCTTAGGGGCTTCCCTAGCTCCAACACGGCTATTTTCATACCCTTCGGCCACCGCGCATGCGCAGAAGGCCGATAGTTCAACCCCACACCCAGCCCATTAGATGCCCCTTCACATAAGCTTCACTTTGATACCTCACTCGACCCCATCGGACCATTTTATCTAGGGACTACTTTTTCTCCGCGGAAGCTTTTTCCCGAGACCGAATCACCGCCAAAACCGCGGCCAAACCGCATCACCGCGGATGAATACATTTTTTTTTTTGTTTTTTGCCGGAACTTTTTTTTTTTCTGCCGGAACTATGTACTCATTGACCTTTGGTGACCCGCCTCATTGCTCCTCATTGCTCCTCATTGAGCATGCGCAGTAGGCAGCCAACAAGGTTCTGCGCATGCGCAGTGAGGCGCTGGGACGGCGATTTACTCTTTGTATACTACTTACGGTTTACGTGGCTTGTCATGACTCGGCAATCATTTGATCAGGTATAGCTGATTGTATATGACCTGATATCCATTAGACCCTAACCTGGAAGACACTTGGAGCTAATATTCTTCAGGTACGTTCTTCATAATCATTAACAATATGATTTGAAATTACGACATATATTGTTCATAAGATTTATGGCGCTTTGACGATTCAAAATAAACTTTTTTACATGTTCAAAGAGTATAATAATTGTCTGAAAAATGCCCGCACAAAGTGTCGCCATAACCAACACTATTTCGGCTATTTTCATGGAGCATATGTACGAAATTGATTCTGGCATTTCAAACTATATATAATGGGATTTCAAACATAGCTAATAACGTTTACATGAAAACTCTCTTAGCTCTAACGTTAATGAAGCCAAAAATTTACTAAAAATTAATTCCGCACAAAAATCTCAGTTTATTACCAAAAATATATATCCAGGTTACGCCCACATTGACGAAACGCAGCGTCGATAGACGTTTGAAATGGATCTTTCGTCCATTGTTGACTTCTCCGTAAAACATTTCAGCATGGATTTGTGAATATATAACTATTATGACACCTTGAACCGAAACTATTATACTGTTATCAATCCCCCCATATCTGCCGCGACATTATATGGAGATATTATTTTGGTTCAATGTGTTGTAATTTATATCTATCTAATGCAAAAAAAATAATAATAAAAGCATAAAATAAAATAAACGACAAAGATATTTTTCTCTACGAAACACAGATGTGCAGAATTGAAGAAATGTATTTTTGGCTTTAATAACGTAACAGCTGGAGTTTTCCCTGTGTGGCACGCTGCTATCTTTTCACTTCATGCGCGAGTATGGCTTGAACCTCGACATAAAAATCGTTCGCTCGTTATCATGTCACTTGAATGGACCATCTGGCCTGTGCTTTATTTGCTCCAGAGAGAGGGCTTAATGTTTGTTTAAAGAGCCATAAAATCGACCGGAATGAGATCGATGAAGAAAGCTATAGTAACGCCTGCATGTACGTTGGAATAATACGTACCGGTACCCAAATTATAATACAATAGCTGATTCATAGTCCGACATGCAGCTCCAAAGAGATATTTTATAATACTGATTTCTGTTGAATGTAGTGTCATGCCATGCAGTTTAACGGGCAAAGTCGTCTAGCTGCCCGACCGAAATGACCAGAAGTCAGAAAACAAAGCTTTACATGCCATTTTCTCCACCCAAACTAATGAAACCCAACTTTTAAGTTAAATCACAGGCTTGGAATCCGTTCTAAACAGCCGGGGTAGTTTATTCGAGCATTCTCACAACAACACAGTATTCCTGAGTCGAGAAGCCACTTTCGTGGATAGTCATTCCTGGAGCGAGAGATTTGGTTCATGAAAGCTGTGTTGTTGTGATCATGCTCGAATGAACTATACCCATGGAATGTTTAGAACGGATTTCGAGCCTGTGATTTAACTTAAAAAGTGGGTTTCATTATTTTGAAAAAAATCGTTTTCTGGCTGCCGGACATTTCGGTAGAAGATTTTGCCGGTTGAACTGGCAGACCCTACATTCAATGGAAATCAGTATAAAATATCTTGTAGGGGCTCCATGTCGGGCTAGCAGTAGACAATGTACAGGCTTCAGGCCGGAATATGATAATCTAGAAAGTCAAGAAGTTTATTTGTTATCGTATAGGCTGATATAAATATAGTCTATCACAGGCTACCAGAGCGATAAATCTTTACATAAAAGACTAACGATAAATAACGATAGTCTGTGGAATATCTCTTGCGTTTTGTCGTAAATTTTGCATATTGTCACAATTGTGACAAACGCGTTTACTCTGCATGCAGTATTTTGTGGCTTACTGTTATATTCTGTCGCAATTATGACAAAATTCAACAATTATGACAAAAACGCGTTGACACTGCAGTATTAACGCCTTTCGTCACATTGTGAAAAATGCGAAATTTGTGACAAAACGCTTTGCAACAACCCCTGAGAAAGATCTCTGAGTAATATGGCAATATTCACATACAATGGAGCGTCTAAATGTAACTATTACGAGAGCAGGTCCATCCACCGCGCCCAAAGTCTTTTTTTTTTTTTCCAAGTTAATTTTTTTTGCCGCTATGTAATTTTTAATGCAGAACTGGAATTGATATGAGGTTTTTCGCAGTTACCGATGTATTTTCTTATTAATGACTCTCCAGCGAATACCGATTTTGCGGGGTTTGTAGCCCCTTTTGCGGGGTTGGGGCAAATGTGAAAGCGTCTTGAAAAAGCGTCAGTGGTATGGAAAGTGAAATCTCTTATTATTTTGCGGAGGTGGGGTGAAAAATGTGGATTGACCTTTGACCTTGGGTTGCTATGGCTACGTGGAGAGGGCAAGTCGGATGAGGTGAACCGGATGTACCGGTATGCAAAACTTAGGATGTTTTCTGTAAAAATAAAATGTGGGAAAACGGACTCCACTCCCAAACATGTGGAAAACCCCTCGTCGAAAGGGTCTAGGTGGGCCAATATTGGTTCTAAGGCGTCGGGCAGGGTATCGAATTCAAGCGCTCGTCGAGATCGTTCAGGTATGAGGTAGATGGAAAACTAGAATTTTCCTAAAAAACGAACGGACTTTACACCTCAGTATGCGGGAAAACCCCGTCAAATGGGTCTAGACGGTTTTACGGGGTCCCAAAGTGGGCGTGGCCTTTCGAGCCTTTATACCACATCAACTGGGGCTAGGGGAGCTGTCCCTGGGCCGTGCAGTGCAGGGGCCCTCTTAAATCGAATGACGCTTAGGGGGCGTGGTTTTAACGGAAGTGACGTTATTGGTATATATGGTCATGAGTAGTAGAGAAATCGCGGGTCGGGGTGCGGATTTTGTGCATATCAGGCTCCGTACGCAGCTATATATTAGTCCATAGGATGAGCATGTGGCTCTCATGCGTTAGACTACGAGTGGGGAGCTCTACACGCTTGACCACACACCGTGGCTCCACCCCAATAGATCCTTAGTATACAATGTACAGACACGGATCGCGAGGAATGCATCCAGGGGCACTATAAAAGCCCACGCCATGGCCACCAATTCATGTGTGGGTCGCAAGAGCGTGGAGTCCACTTCAAGATGACGGAGTATCTCTTGCGTGCTTTTCTCAGCCTGACCCCGAGGACTTCCTTCATGCACGTGCGTACAGCATCTGTACATGTGCCATCCAATGCCTGTGATTCCATTTGTATGGAAAGCCATCAGTGTCATAACCTCTGGTTTTCGACACGTGGTAATTCGATTTTCCACGCGTGGAAAATCCAGCCAATGGTTTGACTTGTAATTACCACGTGTGGATATTTCGACCAATTACTTAACTTGGAAATACCACACGTGGAAATTATTTACCACGTGTGGTAAATATCCACCAATGATAAAACTGGGAATACCACGTGTGGAAATTATTTACCACACGTCGTATTTATCACCCAATCATTGAATTCGGAAATACGACGCGTGGTAAATAATTTCCACGCGTGGTATTTCACTGGGGTTTTCACACGTGGTAATTCTCTTTTCCGCGCGTGGTAATTCTATTTTCGAATCTACCGATCAAAACAGTCGTTACAGAAAGCAGATACACGCACTTTGACTCTGTATTATCTGTCGTACGGTCGTCGACCTATACGACTCAGCCTCAGGTGAAACTCCTGCACTCCTCAACAAAAAAAACTTATTAAAGTTTGCTACACGTACCTGTATTTTATGAAATTGACAGTGTCCTGTTGCAGATTGTCTGTTCCAGCTAGACGAACGCATTCGGAGAACTGATACTTGAACTCTCGATTTTCGCCATTCTGAATGGGCCAGCTTTCTTTGTTAAGCTCTCATTCATTGGCTGGGTAAAATAAAATTTCGACGCGTGGATAAATGGGAATACCACGTGTCGAAATTATTTACCACGCGTCGTATTTCCGAATTCAATGATTGGGTGATAAATACGACGTGTGGTAAATAATTTCCACACGTGGTATTCCCTGTTCTATCATTGGTGGATATTTTCCACACGTGGTAAATAATTTCCACGTGTGGTATTTCCAAGTTGAGTAATTGGTCGAAATATCCACAATTGGTAATTACAAGTTAAACCATTGGCTGTATTTTCCACGCGTGGATAATATAATTTCCACGTGTGGAAAATCGAATTACCACGTGTGGAAAACCAGAGGTTATGACACTGATGGCTTTCCATACCATTTGGACCTCACCGTGTGGTTTCCGGGTGTGGAAAGGAATAGGAACCAAACGTTGTGTATGGCATGCCAGCTGTTGCAATATTCAATTTTTCACGCTTTTATCCTATTAATCACTTTATACATTACAAAATCGAGCAATTCGTTCAATTTTTACGAATATTTTTACGAATATAAAATATATATGTTCAATAATGTTTTATATTTTCAATTCAACCGATATATAGTATATATAGCATTGAAAATAAGTATTCAATTATTGAATATAATTATTCATTGATTGAATACTTATATTCAATGATTGAATATAATTGTTCAATCATTGAATATAATTATTCAATGATTAAATATAATTATTCAATGATTGAATATAATTATTCAATGATTGAATATAATTATCAATCATTGAATATAAGTATTCAATTATTGAAAATAAGTATTCACTCACTGAATATTACTATTCAATCATTGAATATACTATTCAATCATTGAATATACTATTCAATCATTGAATATAGTATTCAATCGTTGCAAACAATAATATTTACATGTTCAAAGGGAATCATGAGATAGCTTTTACTTGACCAATGACATTTAGGCTTACAAACCGGCCTATAAACGAAGTAAAATGGCGGAGTTGTGTATAGTCAGTCAACCTGGCCAACGTTTTCCAGGTGGGTAGAATCTTTGCTTATAAGCTGTGAAAGCAGCTATCATTATAGCAATTGTGACATGGGGATGGCTGAAGAAATTACGGAGAGGATAAAACTGGTAACGTTATGTTTCAGGAACTCGCCATTCTTGCGACGACCTGAAAGGGAAGACGCCCGCCCATTGGCTGTGTTAACTGCCAATGAGAATTGAATGTAAAATCCGAACATTGAATACTCCATTCAAAGAATTGAATATTATATTCAAAGAATTGAATATTATATTCAAAGAACTGAATATTATATTCAAAGAATTGAAATTATATTCAAAGAACTGAATATCATATTCAAAAAATTGAATATTATATTCGAAGAACTGAATATATATTATAATATAATAAATACTGGTTCTAGGGGGCCACACCTACAATAACACTGGTGAAAAACCCAGACTCCTACTTGCCCGTTTATGTTTTTCTAGGTTATCCCTAGTATTCATTGTTAAGTATCTGCGGGTGCAAGTTTCGGGTTATTTTAGGTCGAAAATTCTTATTTCTGACCAGCGAAACCCTCATCAGGGAGCCTACGCCTTGACCGATATGGTCAGATTTTTGCCTTTTTCAGTATTTTACTGATGTTTTTACCCCGCCTATAGCATAATTGTGGCTGGTTGGTAAAGTTTACGGCATGTTTGTTTGTGAGCCAGTATTTCTTCCAAGATCCTTTTCAGCCATTTCGTGTATGGATTGAAAGTCGTTTTGTAACGCATACGTCGTAACAGTACAGACTTATTCTGTATGCCCTCGTTCCTCTTGGGGTATTTGTTTTTGTGGGTAATTTCCGAGGTAGAGTATCCTCTCTCTTTGAGCTTTTGCTGGAAGTATTCTGACTGGTCTATGTAGTCTGCAGTAGTCTTGCAGTTTCGTATATATATAATTCTCCCGTATTGTGCCGATTTACTGTGTAGGCATTTGTAGGTTTCGGATAGCTTTGTTTAGCATTTCACATCAAGTATTGAGTCCTTCGAATATCTTTTCCCCCTTGAAAACGGCAATGTCTAGATAATTCGCCTTGTTTTCAGATATTTCATACGCGAATTTCAATAGGGGATGTGCGTTATTAGCCATCTCAAAGAAACTCCCAGCTACGGCTTTAATTGCCTGTAGTAGTATGACGCCATCATCCCAGATAGTTTGTGTAACATAATCATTTCTTTGCGTGGGAATATGGTAATTAGCTGATTGATATGCTTGTATATCGCTATATCGCACAGTTCCAGGGAAGGGACTGCTCTCCGTGATGCTCCGACAATATGTCTGAAGTGTTAGTCCTGAAACCTGAATTCTTTCTTTTCAAGAATCAGTCGTCCTATTTCAAGCAACAGATCGATGGGAGGTTTTTGGATATTATAATCCATGTTTTGTAGGTAGTCAGATCACTTTTGAGTGCTTCTCGGATTTCATTGGATCCGAGGTTTCTGTATAACGAGGTAATGTCATACGTATTCGTAATAAGCAACGTATCAGTTGGTATTCCACGTTTTTCAATCTAATTGATAATTTCTGAGGTATCGGCTGAGTTGGTTTCTTGTTTCCTCACTATGGAGATAAGAAGAAATCCAGGTAGCGCCCTAGTTTTTCAGTAGGGGCCCCGCATTGAGGTAGCTCATGTTTTACAAGATCAAATTTTTAATTGCCTCTTCTACCTTATGTATTATTGGTAGGAGATATGGTGTAGGTTTCCTGGTCGAAACTTTCAGCAGAAAATTCGAAGTCTTCTGACTAAGAACTCCACTAGCATTCAACCTAGCGACTGTCTGTAGTACCGTACCATTTTCATGGTGTTTTCCATATTCATGGATATTATGTCGGTATAATGTATACCATCGTACAGCTGTCTTTGCGCTCCCACTATGTAGTCCTTTTTATAAGAATTACGGTGGTATTGTTTTTATCAGCTCGTCCTTCTGTGCACAAGATTATATTCTTTGTGCTCGAGAAAGCGAGAAAAATAACGGCTGGTTTTAGCCTTCTTCTTTAGTTTCCGTCTAGCCATATTGTCTATGGGTAGTGCATATCTCTCCGTGGCTTTGTGCCGTGTAAAGAGATGGCGGGGCTTTTGCAAATGTATCGGTTATATACATAGCAGGTGTTCTGTGATAGGACAGAAATGTTTCCTGGTGTACGCTGATTGGTCCACTCTTTGGTGAATCTCAATGGATAATTTTGGCGCTCACACAGGGCTGCATTGTTTGCTGCAATCTCCTCTTTTTGCTCAAGCTCCGGTCAGTAACCCATGAGTGTGGCACAGCCAGTGTATGGGCTGATTGAGACAGAGATAAATATATTCTCGAATTGGCGCGCCTGTATTAAAAGCGCAGCTGTCTGTTCAGTACAGTGTAGGCGAATTAGTGTATATCGCACCTCTCAGAATGTATTAAAATAAACATGTATAATGTAGTATTCAGACTGACACAGTATAATTCACTTGTATGTCAGACTTTACTGCATTAACTGCATTGATTTCTGTCGTCCTTCTGTACACAAGATTATATTCTTTGTGTTTGTTAAAACGAGAAATTTGACAGCTGGTTTTTGCTTTTTTCTCCAGTTTCCGTCTGGCCATATTGTCTATGGGTAGTGTATTCTCTCCGTGGCTTTGTGCCGTGTAAAGAGATGATATTATATGAGCAGTATGGCGCAATAACAAAGTACCTGCTGGTTTGTTTAGCACATGCAGATAAACCATATGACAATGGAGGCCGAGGTCTCTTATCAAGACAACGATATATGCGGCTTCATAGGTCCATAATATGGCACAATAGCAAAGTATCTGCTGGTATGTTTAGCACATGCAGATATACCGGAAATATGACAATGGAGGCAAGTAAAACAGGACAGTAATATAGTCTTCTGTTTTGACAGGAGGTATAGTACACCACGGGCAATCATGGTCGGGTCTGGGTAATTCCACAGAAATTACTGCAAGGATCAAAGAAGACCAAAGGTCAACTTCGATACACGTGTTGAACCAGCGAGACACGAAGTCAAGTCAATAGTATAATAAATACTGGTTCTAGGGGGCCACACCTACAATAACACTGGTGAAAAACCCAGACTCCATATAGTATAATAAATACTGGTTCTAGGGGGCCACACCTGCAATAACACCGGTGAAACCCCAGACTTTTTTGGGTGATAAATACGACGTGTGGTAAATAATTTCCACACGTGGTATTCCCTGTTCTATCATTGGTGGATATTTTCCACACGTGGTAAATAATTTCCACGTGTGGTATTTCCAAGTTGAGTAATTGGTCGAAATATCCACAATTGGTAATTACAAGTCAAACCATTGGCTGCATTTTCCACGCGTGGATAATATAATTTCCACGTGTGGAAAATCGAATTACCACGTGTGGAAAACCAGAGGTTATGACACTGATGGCTTTCCATACCATTTGGACCTCACCGTGTGGTTTCCGGGTGTGGAAAGGAATAGGAACCAAACGTTGTGTATGGCATGCCAGCTGTTGCAATATTCAATTTTTCACGCTTTTATCCTATTAATCACTTTATACATTACAAAATCGAGCAATTCGTTCAATTTTTACGAATATTTTTACGAATATGAAATATATATGTTCAATAATGTTTTATATTTTCAATTCAACCGATATATAGTATATATAGCATTGAAAATAAGTATTCAATTATTGAATATAATTATTCATTGATTGAATACTTATATTCAATGATTGAATATAATTGTTCAATCATTGAATATAATTATTCAATGATTAAATATAATTATTCAATGATTGAATATAATTATTCAATGATTGAATATAATTATCAATCATTGAATATAAGTATTCAATTATTGAAAATAAGTATTCACTCACTGAATATTACTATTCAATCATTGAATATACTATTCAATCATTGAATATACTATTCAATCATTGAATATAGTATTCAATCGTTGCAAACAATAATATTTACATGTTCAAAGGGAATCATGAGATAGCTTTTACTTGACCAATGACATTTAGGCTTACAAACCGGCCTATAAACGAAGTAAAATGGCGGAGTTGTGTATAGTCAGTCAACCTGGCCAACGTTTTCCAGGTGGGTAGAATCTTTGCTTATAAGCTGTGAAAGCAGCTATCATTATAGCAATTGTGACATGGGGATGGCTGAAGAAATTACGGAGAGGATAAAACTGGTAACGTTATGTTTCAGGAACTCGCCATTCTTGCGACGACCTGAAAGGGAAGACGCCCGCCCATTGGCTGTGTTAACTGCCAATGAGAATTGAATGTAAAATCCGAACATTGAATACTCCATTCAAAGAATTGAATATTATATTCAAAGAATTGAATATTATATTCAAAGAACTGAATATTATATTCAAAGAATTGAATATTATATTCAAAGAACTGAATATCATATTCAAAAAATTGAATATTATATTCGAAGAACTGAATATATATTGTGTTAAACTATTTAATTTTTTTTAAATCATTCATGTTGGTAGAATGTTTAGTTGGAATCATTGAATATCACTAGATGCATGAAATTTTGCAATCAGAGACAGGATTCTTATCTTCAAAGAAAGGAGAATTAGTTTATTTTGTTGGCATAGAATATTGCAACATTCCGCCAGCCATAGTTGTGATATGACTGAAATAGTGTTGAAAGCGACGTTAAATCATATTCACTCGCTCACTCACCCTGATTCCATATGGTCAGTTGTATTTATATACTCAGCACATAGGGAGAAACAATTTGGACGATGGCTAGCTATCGATTGTCGAATCTGACGCTTATATGGTACCATCATGTAGCTATTGTCTCGTAGTTTATGTGTACCAAGTTTAGTAAACCACTTGCAAGTATACATTTAAAATGTGATGGGCTGTAAATACAATGAAGAAATTGTGGTCGATAAAGTTATATATGCGGCCGTTGATTTACCAGAAGCTTCAATGTAGATCGCTATACACTACATATGGCATGTTGGTTTACTGTTACGAAATACCAGGTTTAATTTAAGACCGTTTTCTAGTTTGAAGGACTTTCATTATTAAATAGCGGGTTGTTTTTATCACACACAGACCACATGTTAAAGTAACTTTTCGGCATGTCGAGACCTGCTGACTTATCAGGTGCACGGTGTCAGATGTGGCCTTCTCGGATATCCTCCAGGACATTAAGCCCCAGTCCCACTTAAGCGAACTTGTTTACGATACTTTGCGATGTAACGGTCATAATGTTTCGTAATAAATCGCTTTACAAAAGCCGGTTTTCCCGTCATTTGGGGCGAATAGATACGACATGTTTACGAATAATTACGACTGTTTGCGATGCAGTTACGAAGAAATACGATACTTGTACGATAGTTAGCGATATTCGCACCCAAATTTAGGCGATTCAGTGCGATACAGTTGCGAATATGTGCCATGTATTTGCGAACTATTGCGAAGTGCATACGGCTACTTCCCATTATTTCACGATGTCTTGCGAATACGTACGAAGGTTTTACGACGTTTTTACGACGTTTTTATGACAGTTTGGGTCACGTGGCGAATCCCCTATTTATATGGGACTGTACATAGAAACAATTGTGTCATGATTGTGGTAAATTTGTTGTAAAAACGTGGTAAAAACATTGTATAAAAGTAGCAGACTCCTCAGTAGTAGTGTTACGTTAAATGGCGCCCTGTTGACCCCAAAAATTTGCATATTGGATGAGGTCACAGAGGTCAAGTGCACTATAGTTCCGGCAGAATGATCAAAAAGCTACCTCCAACACAGGAGAGTTCCAATTGTTGCAGGGAATGTATTCATCCGCGGTGATGCGGTCTGGCGGTGATGCGGTCGCGGGAAAAAGCTTCCGCGGAGAAAAAGTAGTCCCCAGACTTCAAATACGCTGCATGGTCCGATGGGGTCGAGTGAGGTATCAAAGTGAAGCATTCGTGAAGGGGCATCTAATGGGCTGGGTGTGGGGTTGAAATATCGACAATCTGCGCATGCGCGGTGGCCAAAGGGTATGAAAATAGACGTTTTGGAGCTAGGGGAGCCCCTAATGGTCCGATGGGGTCATATGAGGTATCCATGTGAAGCCTATGTGAAGGGGCATCGGACTGGACTAGCGGCTCGGCCGTTGTCACCATTCTGCGCATGCGCGGTGGCCAAAGGGTATGGAAATAGACGTTTTGGGATCTAGGGGAGCCCCTAATGGGCCAATGGGGTCATATGAGGTATCAATGTGAAGCATTCGTGAAGGGGCATCTAATGGACTGGGTGTGGGGTTGAAATATCGGCATTCTGCGCATGCGCGGTGGCCAAAGGGTATGAAAATAGACGTTTTGGAGCTACGGGAGCCACTAATGGTCCAGTGGGGTCGAGTGAGGTATCAAAGTGAAGCATTCGTGAAGGGGCATCTGACTGGACTAGCGGCTCGGGCGTTGTCACCATTCTGCGCATCCGCAGACACGGAATTGTGGGAAAAGGGTATGGAAATAGACGTTTTGGGATCTAGGGGAGCCCCTAATGGGCCGATTGAGTCGTATGAGGTATCCATGTGAAGCCTATGTGAGGGGGCATCTGACTGGACTAGTGGCTCGAGCGTTGTCACCATTCTGCGCATGCGCAGACAGAGAATTGTGGGAAAAGGGTATGGAAATAGACGTTTTGCGATCTAGGGGAGGCCCTAATGGGCCGATGGAGTTGTATGGGGTATCCATGTGAAGCCTATGTGAAGGGGCATCCAGTCATGGGTGGGTGCATGTAAAAATTTTCCTGAAAAAAAAAACAGAACACGGACTTTATCGAAAAATCCTGGAAAATGCCTATATGGGGTATGGGGGGTATATAGGTCGCCGGGCTTAACGGGGCTTGGCTATCAATAGAGTTATCTCCCCCTAGTTCCAGGGTGGGTGTATGTAAAATTTTTCCTGAAAAAATACGGAACACGGGCTTTATCCTAAATTACGGGAAAATGCCTATATGGGGTATGGTGGGGGGGGGTATAGGACCAGCCTGGGAAACCTACTTCTCGACGTTTGCGGTATAGGTTGTGGGGTCTCGTTTTCTTAGTCTCGTCAAGACAAACATGATAGGAAGTGTCGCGGAGCGAATCGTTGAAATTTTTTGAAAAAGTTCAGGGAGACCCATATAGTCCCATACAAGGGGTATAGGACCAATGTTTGTCGCACTGGGTATCAATGTGAAGCATTCGTGAAGGGGCATCTAATGGGCTGGGTGAGGGGTTGAAATATCGGCATTCTGCGCATGTGCGGTGGCCAAAGGGTATGAAAATAGACGTTTTGGAGCTAGGGGAGCCACTAATGATCCATTGGGGTCGAGTGAGGTATCAAAGTGAAGCATTCGTGAAGGGGCATCTGATGGGCTGGGTGTGGGGTTGAAATATCGGCATTCTGCGCATGCGCGGTGGCCAAAGGGTATGAAAATAGACGTTTTGGAGCTAGGGGAGACATTAATGGTCCAATGGGGTCATATGAGGTATCAATGTGAAGCATTCGTGAAGGGGCATCTGGCTGGACTAGCGGCTTGGGCGTTGTCACCATTCTGCGCATGCGCAGACACGGAATTGTGGGAAAAGGGTATGGAAATAGACGTTTTGGGGTCTAGGGGAGCCCCTAATGGGCCGATGGAGTCGTATGAGGTATCCATGTGAAGGCTATGTGAGGGGGCATCTGACTAGACTAGTGGCACGAGCGTTGTCACCATTCTGCGCATGCGCAGACAGGGAATTGTGGGAAAAGGGTATGGAAATAGACGTTTTGCGATCTAGGGGAGCCCCTAATGGGCCGATGGAGTTGTATGAGGTATCCATGTGAAGCCTATGTGAAGGGGCATCCAGTCATGGGTGGGTGCATGTAAAAATTTTCCTGAAAAAAAAAACGGAACACGGACTTCATCGAAAAATCCTGGAAAATGCCTATATGGGGTATGGGGGGTATATAGGTCGCCGGGCTTAACGGGGTTTGCCTATCAATAGAGTTATCTCCCCCTAGTTCCAGGGTGGGTGTATGTAAAAAATTTCCTGAAAAAATACGGAACACTGACTTTATCCTAAATTACGGGAAAATGGCTATATGGGGTATGGTGGGTATAGGACCAGCCTGGGAAACCTACTTCTCGACATTTGCGGTATAGGTTGTGGGGTCTCGTTTTCTTAGTCTCGTCAAGACAAACATGATAGGAAGTGTCGCGGAGCGAATCGTTGAAATTTTTGGAAAAAGTTCAGGGAGATCCATATAGTCCCATTCTCCAGCATACAATGCGCCCTAGATACCAGAAATAACAAAACACATCATTGCGGGCGTCGTGCGTCATGAACGAACCGAAGAATTTATTATCACAACACAAGAACCCCACCCCCCCAAAAAAATATTTTAGCAAAAACACATACATATCAAACTCAATCACAGGCACTTTATAGCCTTCCAGGCACTCATGGCCTACCGATCAGTCTCTCAATGCTGATTAGATATTCTCATGGCTTCTTAGCCTATCAGGCTCTTATGCCTACCAGGTATTCTCATGGCTCCGCAGCCGATCAGGCTCTTGTGGCCTACCAGGTATTCTCATGGCTCCGCAGCCTGCCAGGCTCTAATGGCCTACTAGGTATTCTCATGGCTCCGCAGCCTTCCAGGCTCTAATGGCCTACCAGGTATTCTCATGGCTCCGCAGCCTTCAAACTTTATGGCCTACCACGTATTTCCATGGCTCCGCAGCCTACCAGGCCTTATGGCCTACCGGCCCATTATATTAACTTCGTATGCACATATTGATCAATGAAAACACTCATGTAAGGCTTTTGTGACCTTAAAAGCACAGGGGCACATACATGAAGCATATATAGAATTTATTCATATACTATACCGGCAACAAAAACTTTTAATGCTATTACAAATAATTTTATCAAAAATGTTCTTCGGGTTCGCGACACACACGAGAATGAACATTATACATCATACTCAACCTTATATATGCTCCCTTATGATAACAACTCACTGTACAACACCCGCCAGTAGTATATACTCACACAAGCTGTACTTATAACAACACATGCCCTACGTAAAACAACATAGACCCCCTGGTATCTTCGTGCAGTGGAGAAAGAAATTTCCAATTAATTCGAGCCCTCAAACATAGGAAATTATATTTCTCCAGCATACAATGCGCCCTAGATACCAGAAATAACAAAACACATCATTGCGGGCGTCGTGCGTCATGAGACTCAAAGAAAGGGTATAGAGAAACTAACGGCCAAGAGATAAAGATGCTTGCAATCTCTTATCTAGGCTATCTTTTATATAACCATCCTTTGCACTTTCACTTTTCCAACGACCGTGTCGCTTAAACATCCTATCTGATATACCGTTATTGGCGGCGGCTGTCACTCCACCGGCTCTTAAACTATGAAGCCCATACGCTTTTACATTTGGTACAAAAGGCGTAAAAGCCTCAAAAAATATTTCTTTGAGACGAGAATATGACAGAGGTGTATCTGGCTTCCGCAGCTTATAACCTGAATTGCATTTTGTAACTCCACGAAAAATAAATTCTGCTGAATCGTCAGACACAGCAGCCATGCGCAGATAAATCAACAAATTTTCTACGGGACATAAATCAGTCCCAGTCTTCCCAATCAACAGCCATGCTCCATCTCTATACATATCAGTCTTGGACTTCTCAATAAACAAATACATGTAAGTCTGGCATATAACAATGTCACAACGTCTTATGTACAATAACTCAGCAGATCTCAAAAAGCCTGCATATGCCAATAAAATCATTGTAATCATTCTTTGATCCGGTAGTATATTATTTACAAATCTCGCATCATAAACTTTGCGTATCAAATAAATGTCAACGGGTTCCTTTTTCACAACAGGCCGAGACAACTTTCTCTTTGCTGCCTCTAACACGTTCTTAACTAAAGTATTGTCTGTAGGTGACGACACACCCAGCATATTATGAACATAACGAATACTATAGAACGCCGAATTAACGGTACTAAAACACTCAGATCGTTGACATACTACAGTCAAATACAAAGCGCAATGTAACGGTGAAACCGGCAAATCAAGGGAAATACCGTTATCTCCCGCCCATTTTTTCCAGGCCGCAAAACCGTTTAGATACTTCTTGCTCGTAGATTCCGCCCGAGCCTCAATTAACAAACTGGCCAAACTATCAACAGTATCACGAAGATGGGCTGGTAATTCCTTGATTTGCTCTCCAATAACCCCGTTCAGCATATCTACAAAACACCAGAAGAAAATCATGAAAAATCAATGTTGAGTGCTAACACGTTGAAAATAGAGATCATTGACACCAAACAATCCCCTGAAATTCGACTAGGCACATACGCCTCTTTTGCTCGGGGTAAATAATGATATTCCTTAACTTCCGGAATAAATTTTGATCTCTGGCACAGGAGTGTCCAAAAACTTGCCGAATACCATTGAGGCACCACAAGAGTACCCACTGCTTTACAGTAGCTCATATGTTTCAAAACTCTATTTATCAAATAAACAGGTGGCACTATCCAATTCCTCTCATTTCCCCAGTCAACCGTGAAAGCATCTACACTCTCACATCCAGGGTTCCAATATCTTGAACAGAATCTCAGGGTCTTGCAGTTATAATAGCTAGCAAACCTATCCACCGTATGCGGTCCCCAAAGCTCATCGAAATACTCAAAAACGTACAACGCAACACCCCAATCGTCATGATCTACAATTTTGCTCAAATAATCAGCTTTTTCGTTATCAGATCGTGGAATCCACTGCATCTCTAGACATATCTGCTTAGATATACATATATCAAAAATAGACATAGCAATCTGCTGTAACTCAGGCTTCATACTGCCCTTTTCCACAATAGATGTTACATTCATGTTATCTGAAAACCATTTAACTCGTTGAGATTTCAACAAACAAACAAAACTGTCTAGAATCAACGCCACAGCTTTCAACTCGCGCCAAGTCGAACTGCGCTCAGCTTCGGTCGCATTCCACTGTCCATGTGAAAACGCCCCATCAACCTCCACACAATAGCCCCCAAATCCCGTCGCACTGGCGTCTGAATATACTATCCTAGAAGTAGAAGTACATGCAACAATAGGCTTTGACATATTGACACGAATATTCTGACGCCAGAACTCTAATTGTTTCATACTGGCTAAAGACATTGGAATTTTACTATTCCAGCTGGCCGCCATAGCTATGTCTATACTCAAAGCTTTTGTCATAAGCTGACAGACTGAACCCATGACTAACTTCATTGATATAATCTGTCCTACCACGGAGGCAACTTCGCGTACATGTTTTGGCTGAAATTTGTTATATAATAATTTTACAAGACTGTTTTCAGCTTTGACTATCTTCCTTTCGGGAATCGTCAGAATCATAACTCTGGTGTCTATACCTAGACCTAACCACTCGGTTACTTATAACGGCGACCAGGTTGATTTCTCAACTTTAGGTACGAAACCAGATAAAATAAGGTCAGTTTTTACAGATCTAGACCATTTTGCCGCCTCAAACTCTGTCTCGCCAACAATCAAACCATCGTCAATGAACAGAAGAATTTTAATACATTCTTTTCGCCATTTTTTAATGAGTTGTCTGGTGATCTTTGTGTAAACAAACGGCGCCGTGCATAGGCCAAACGGTAAGACAAGAAATTTGTAATAATGCTTTTCTCCGTAATCATCACACCAGGAAAAACCAAGAAACTTAGTGTGCCCTTCATATATATCGACGTGATGATATGCCGAGTGAATATCAAAAGTCACCAGCCAACTATTTCTTGAAATATACATCAGTGCAGTCCGCCAATCTTCATATTTTACAGACTGTTTTACAACATGTTTGTTAGCTATACTCAGATCTAGAATAAGCCTCTTTTTACCCGAAGCTTGGGTAGCCACAGATAACGGATTAACAACAACTGGCTTTTCCATAAGTCCTTTTTTAACAAGATCATCGATCGCTGAAACAACAAAATCTCTATGACGTATAGCAGATAAATTATTTCTAATCTCCATAGCAAAAGGGGTCGTATAAAACGGAATTTTGTAGCCATTTTCCACTATATCAACAATGAAGTCTATAGCTCCTATATCTCTCCAAAACTGACTGCGCTCTTTAAGCCTTCCCTTGACTATGATTTCGCTCATGCCTTCCTCATATTCAAAATAATCGTGAGTAAGATTGTCAGTAGATAATGTTTCAGAAACGTTATTTTCAGATTTATAACAAATCGTTGAATCAGTTTGAACAGAGCACTTAACTGATAGTCCTTCTTTAATGGGCAGTTGTTGACGGGGCTCTAGCACCTCTGGGCAACTGGGGGTTGACGCCGACGAATGGACAGTCCTTCCTCCAGTGCGAGAATTCACCGCATTGATAACACGAGCCTGATCGACCGACACCCCCTCTCCAGCTGCTCCGAAATGACTGCTCCCCACTACCGCCAGCAAAAGGAACAAAACTCCCATGTTGCCTAGTCGTTGTTGCCACATGCTGCATTGGCGCAGGCGTGCGCCAATTAGACCTCCCATATCCATGAGACCTGGCAGATCTCGTTCTCTTGGCCCGCATCTTCCGGGTCGCTCGTCCCTCTGCTCGGTAAATTCGCTTCTCGTCGTCCGAATCGTCTACCAAATCATTTGTGACATATTGGTTGACGGTCTCCCAACCTGCTTCAGACGAATCAGCTATTTTGATAAGCTTATTGCGCTGATTAAGCTTCTCCGTCGTTTGTTCAATCAACTCAAGTGCGTAATCAGTCTTTTTATAGCTTAATGCCCATTTGATTTGGGTCATCTGCTCCAACACCTCAGAGTTAAAGTTATAATTGCGTTTGTTTCCTTCACGCTTCCAGGAATACTCTTTTTCCGCCTTGAATTTTTGAACCTCTCTAGATGTTTGGGCAAATTCTTCACTCAGTCTAGCTAATCGGTTCTCTACCGATGCTTCGATTTCCCGTTTTGAGTCCTCAACTTTCCGCAGAATCAAATCGAGCTTATCGCCGATCGGTGTGGACCCATTTTCGTTGTCGGACATAATTCTTGCACTATAGAGTCGGCTTCAAAATGTTCTTCGGGTTCGCGACACACACGAGAATGAACATTATACATCATACTCAACCTTATATATGCTCCCTTATGATAACAACTCACTGTACAACACCCGCCAGTAGTATATACTCACACAAGCTGTACTTATAACAACACATGCCCTACGTAAAACAACATAGACCCCCTGGTATCTTCGTGCAGTGGAGAAAGAAATTTCCAATTAATTCGAGCTCTCAAACATAGGAAATTATATTACTAGGGGTATAGGACCAATGTTTGTCCCACTGGGAAACCTACTTCTAGACATTTGCGGTATGGTTGTTTGGATTTGTTTTCTTAGTCTCGTCAAGACAAACATGATAGGAAGTGTCCCGGCACGAAACGGTGAAATTTTTGAAAAAAGTTCGAGGTCTGTCTATAGCCCATATAGACCCATATAGTCCCATACTGGGGGTATAGGACCAATGTTTGTCCCACTGGGAAACCTACTTCTATACATTTGCGGTATGGTTGTTTAGATTTGTTTTCTTAGTCTCATCAAGACAAACATGATAGAAAGTGTCCCGGCACGAAACGGTGAAATTTTTGGAAAAAGTTCACCGAGGCCTGGGTAGGCCCATAGGCCTATACTGCATGGCTATGGGAGTATAGGCCCATACGGGGTGGACGTGTTGGAGTCTAGGTGAGTTCCTGGTGGTCCAATGGTGTCGTATGAGGTCTTATTTTGAAGCTCTCATGCAGGAGCACTTGACTACACGAATGGTTCGTCCGTTGTCAATACTCTGCGCATGCGCAGTCTGGCCGTAGTATAGAAATCAGGCATTTTGAGGGGGTATGTGGGTGTGTTTGGGGTAGAGATGGACCGCTATGGGTCCGAATGGGTCGTGGAAGGTGTCAAATTGAAGCTTGTGTGGGTTAGAGTCAGAATGGTGTGTTTTTAAGTGCAAGTCGCGTTAATTTGCGCATGCGCAGTTGGTTGTAGTAAGTAAAGTGGCCATTTTGGGGCAGTACATGAAGGTATTTGGGGTCGAGATGGGCTATTCACGGTTCGAATGCGTCCTGAAAGGTGTCATCTTGTAGCTCTCGGGGTGTAGACCCCGATTTGAGAGCTGCCCACGTCACCTGTGACGTCATCGGTGACGTCATCAGTACGAGTAGTAAGTAAAGTGGGCATTTTAGGGCAGTACAAGAAGGTATTTGGGGTAGAGATGGACCATCCTTGGTCCGAATGCGTCCTGGGAGGTGTCATTTTGTAGCTCTCGGGGTGTAGACCCCGATTTGGGGGCTGTTCACAGCATCTGTGACGTCATTGGTGACGTCATCGGTACGAGTAGTAGCGAAAGTGTGCATTTTGGGGCAGTGAAGGAAGGTATTTGGGGTAGAGATGCTTCATCCTCAGTCCGAATGCGTCGTGTGGGGTGTCATCTTGTAGTTCTCGGCGTGCAGACCTCGATTTGAGGGCTGTCCACAGCATCTGTGACGTCATTGGTGACGTCATCAGTAGGAGTTATAGCGAAAGTGAGCATTTTGGGGCAGTGAAGGATGGTATTTGGTGTAGAGATGTACCATCCTTGGTCCGAATGCGTCGTGTGAGGTGTCATCTTGTAGCAACGCTCACCAACGCCATTCTTAATGCTTCAACGCCCAGGTGAAATAGCTCAGAAGCTCTGATATTCCATGGAATTGTCACTAATTCTTCGAAATGCAGTGACGCCCGTCGACGCCCGTCGTTACACCTTAACATTCTAACATAACACCATGATATAGACCGGACAGAGAACAACAACAGCAGCAACAACAATGCTCACACATGAGAGAACAACAACAACAAGAAGTTTTTTTTCATATAGTTTATTCTCTCCAATGTTACATCATACCCACGTTGGGGGAACCGCGTTGGGTATATTTACAATTCAAGAATATTCTTGTCCAATCAGAGGCCACCATTTGCATCTGTCATATTCGTTCCTGTCCGTTAGATGTATTCTCGGCTACTCTTGTCCAATCAGAAGTCGCTATTTGAGAAAGTTCCATCTTCGGCCATGTTCGCTCTGAACCGTTTGTTCTAATCGTCATCGGGCAGGCCAGGATACCGTTGAGGAAACATATCCTCAGATAGTTGTTTGCGCATTCTGAGTATGTATCAGTGCATGGGTGAATACTTTCATCCGATGGGGGTGGTGGGTCAGTTTAACCACGAAGAACGTAACATTGGTGACCCTCTCCACTATCCACTTGGTGTTGGGACGCTGTTCATAGGCCCATTCCAAGGGATCCACAGTGTCCAGTTGGGCCAGCATCGTCTCTAGCGACGCCCGATTGGTGATTGTGAAAGGATGGTCGTACACTGGGTTGATGGCACTGGAATAGAAATAGCACAATTCACGCGTCATCTTATGGCATAAGATGTACCCAAATGCTACATTTAATGTGAAGGACGTAGGTTGGTCATTGAAGATGGCTTCCACGTAGCTGCGTAGACGGGCGAGGTCGGTCAGTCGGAAATTGTACAAGTCCAATATAGGGCGATGACGGTGGAAGCAGTGTCGGATCATGGACCAATGGCGTCGATACATCTCACTCACTGGATGATCTTCGGGTAAGAGATCGCTGGGAACATCCACCGCATCTTCCAGAAAATGTTCGTTGTTGTCAGGCGTATGACTGGAAACAGTAATGCTAGGGACCGGCTGGATATCTAGGCTCTTCTGAGCTGTGGGTATAGGCGGGCTCTCCGTGATCGCATCACCAGTGGCATTCTCCTCCCCGGGTTCATCTTCAGTGGATCTGTCCCTCCTGGGTGCCTCTTTAGTGGAAAGTTGTCCCTCATGCCGTGGTGACGGACCATGAATCAAACGCTCATGCCGTTTTAACTGACTGGGTCGTTTGAAGAGTTGACCACATTCTTCGCATGGACGCTTGGGTGGCCCATGAATTGAACGTTCATGGCGCTGTAAATGATCTGGGCGCTGAAACGATAGTGTAGGCCTACATATCGTACAGCTATACCGGGCGGTTCCATCGTGCTTGGTAGCCTCATGGCGGCGCAAGTCGTGCCGGCGAGTGAATGATTTCGAGCACGTAGTACAAGTGAACATCTTGGTGGTTGACAGAGTGTCTGATGAAACGGCCAGGCCGTTTCCTTTTTATAGCAAGCTAGCTGTTGATCTATTTTTAGCACAATCAGTTCTAAACTAGGGGAAAACCCCTATCACCTCTAGCCAAAAGGGCTAATATCGGTCCCCGGGCTTATTGGGATCTGCCTATCAAGTCAATGGGGTGATGTGAATAACAACAAGTTCAGCAATGTTCATACAGTTTATTATCCCCAATGTTACATCATACCCAGGCTGGGGGAGCCGCCCTGGGTATGTTTAGTATGTTCACAGCAAAACAAATTGAAATATCAAACACCATGTTTTATTATTTAACGCACCGTCACAATAGGTACAAGTGTTTACTGAGCTCAAGTCAACGATCAGCATGTAGACATAGAGAGTATGTACGACATGTTATGGTATTCATCAGTGCACGAGTGACGCATTCAACCGATGGCGGTGGTGGATCAGCTTGGTAAGGAAAAACGTAACATTGGTCACCCTCTTCACTGTCCACTTGGTGTTGGGTCGTTGTTGTTGGGCCCATCCCAAGACATCCAATTGTTCCAGTTTCTCCAGCATCATCTCTAGTGACCTCCGGTTAATGATGGTAAACGGTTGGTCGTACACTGGGTTGATGGCACTGGAATAGAAATAGCGCAATTCACCCGTCATCTTATGGCATAAGATGTACCCAAATGCTACATTTAATGTGAAGGCCGTAGGTTGGTCATTGAAGATGGTTTCCACGTAGCTGCGTAGACCGGTGAGGTTGGTCAGTGCGAAATTGTAGATATCTTGAATAGGGCGATGACGGTGGAAACAGTGCCGTGTCATGGACCAATGGCGCCGATCGATGTCACTCACTGGATGGTGGTCCTGTAAGAGATCGCTAGGAACATTTATGGGTTCGTCCAGAAAATGTTCGATGTATGGCGTATGACTCGAAACCGTAACGGTGGGGTCCGGCTGGAAATCCAGGCTCTTCCCAACTGTGGGTATAGGCGGGCTCTCCGTCATCGCATCACCAGTGGCGTTCGTCTTCCCGGGCTTATCTTCACTGGGTCTGACATTCCGCGGCTCCTCTTCAGTAGGAAGATGTCGCCAAAACCGTAGAGACGGGGCATGAATCAAACGCTGATGCCGTCTTAACTGACTGCATCGTTTGAAGAGTTGACCACAATCCTTACATTGTTCCGTCGCGCCCTCGTGGAATGAGCGTTCGTGGCGCAGTATATGATCCTCTCGATTAAATGACCGTGCGCATGTTATACAAGTATACCGTGCATCGTTGTGGGTGGAGGCCTCGTGGCGTCGTAAATTATCTAGACGAGTAAACTGCTTCTGGCAAGTTGTGCAAGTGAACATCTTGGTGGTTGACAGAGTGTCTGATGAAACGGCAAGGCCGCTTCCCTTTATAACACGCTAGCTGGTGACCTATTTTTAGCACACTCAGTTCAACTATCCCCAAGTCGAGGGCCGAGCCGTGACATCTTCGGTAACCTCCGTGTCTCTTCGGGCACCTCGAATTGCGCCCCGGGGTCAAAGGTCAGTTTCGGTCACGTGAACGGAAGCGGAAGTGACCTCACAGAGGTCATATGCAAATGTCACTTCCGAGCTCTGAGCTCCACAGGCTTTGAGCTCCAAGAGCTCCCCGATCCAACAAACACACTCGCAAGCACACACATACACACACAGAGGCATACATACACATACACATACACACGCACATGCACGCGCACGCACACACACACACACACACACACACACAGACGCAAACACACATTTGCATGTTTCTTGGATCGGAGCTTTTGGAGCTCAAAGCCTGTGGAGCTCAGAGCTCGGAAGTGACATTTGCATATGACGTCTGTGAGGTCACTTCCGCTTCCGTTCACGTGACCGGAACTGACCTTTGACCCCGGTGCGCGCGGTGTAAAGGTTTCCACTGAGTGAAGCTGAGTGTGCTAAAAATAGATCAACAGCTAGCGTGCTATAAAAGGGAAGCGGCCTTGCCGTTTCATCAGACACTCTGTCAACCACCAAGATGTTCACTTGCACAACTTGCCAGAAGCAGTTTACTCGTCTAGATAATTTACGACGCCACGAGGCCTCCACCCACAACGATGCACGGTATACTTGTATAACCTGCGCACGGTCATTTAATCGGGAGGATCATTTACTGCGCCACGAACGCTCATTCCACGAGGGCGCGACGGAACAATGTAAGGATTGTGGTCAACTCTTCAAACGACGCAGTCAGTTAAGACGGCATCAGCGTTTGATTCATGCCCCGTCTCTACGGTTTTGGCGACAACTTCCTACTGAAGAGGAGCCGCGGAATGTCAGACCCAGTGAAGATAAGCCCGGGAAGACGAACGCCACTGGTGATGCGATGACGGAGAGCCCGCCTATACCCACAGTTGGGAAGAGCCTGGATTTCCAGCCGGACCCCACCGTTACGGTTTCGAGTCATACGCCATACATCGAACATTTTCTGGACGAACCCATAAATGTTCCTAGCGATCTCTTACAGGACCACCATCCAGTGAGTGACATCGATCGGCGCCATTGGTCCATGACACGGCACTGTTTCCACCGTCATCGCCCTATTCAAGATATCTACAATTTCCCACTAACCAACCTCACCCGTCTACGCAGCTACGTGGAAACCATCTTCAATGACCAACATACGGCCTTCACATTAAATGTAGCATTTGGGTACATCTTATGCCATAAGATGACGGGTGAATTGCGCTATTTCTATTCCAGTGCCATCAACCCAGTGTACGACCAATCGTTTACCATCATTAACCGGAGGTCACTAGAGATGATGCTGGAGAAACTGGAACAATTGGATGTCTTGGGATGGGCCCAACAACAACGACCCAACACCAAGTGGACAGTGAAGAGGGTGACCAATGCTACGTTTTTCCTTACCAAGCTGATCCACCAACGCCATCGGTTGAATGCGTCACTCGTGTACTGATGAATACCATAACATGCCGTACATACTCTCTATGTCTACATGCTGATCGTTGACTTGAGCTCAGTAAACACTTGTACCTAATGTGACGGTGCGTTAAATAATAAAACATGGTGTTTGATATTTCAATTTGTTTTGCTGTGAACATACTAAACATACCCAGGGCGGCTCCCCCAGCCTGGGTATGATGTAACATTGGGGATAATAAACTGTATGAACATTGCTGAACTTGTTGTTATTCACATCACCCCATTGACTTGATAGGCAGATCCCAATAAGCCCGGGGACCGATATTAGCCCTTTTGGCTAGAGGTGATAGGGGTTTTCCCCTAGTTTAGAACTGATTGTGCTAAAAATAGATCAACAGCTAGCTTGCTATAAAAAGGAAACGGCCTGGCCGTTTCATCAGACACTCTGTCAACCACCAAGATGTTCACTTGTACTACGTGCTCGAAATCATTCACTCGCCGGCACGACTTGCGCCGCCATGAGGCTACCAAGCACGATGGAACCGCCCGGTATAGCTGTACGATATGTAGGCCTACACTGTCGTTTCAGCGCCCAGATCATTTACAGCGCCATGAACGTTCAATTCATGGGCCACCCAAGCGTCCATGCGAAGAATGTGGTCAACTCTTCAAACGACCCAATCAGTTAAAACGGCATGAGCGTTTGATTCATGGTCCGTCACCACGGCATGAGGGACAACTTTCCACTAAAGAGGCACCCAGGAGGGACAGATCCACTGAAGATGAACCCGGGGAAGAGAATGCCACTGGTGATGCGATCACGGAGAGCCCGCCTATACCCACAGCTCAGAAGAGCCTAGATATCCAGCCGGTCCCTAGCATTACTGTTTCCAGTCATACGCCTGACAACAACGAACATTTTCTGGAAGATGCGGTGGATGTTCCCAGCGATCTCTTACCCGAAGATCATCCAGTGAGTGAGATGTATCGACGCCATTGGTCCATGATCCGACACTGCTTCCACCGTCATCGCCCTATATTGAACTTGTACAATTTCCGACTGACCGACCTCGCCCGCCACGCAGCTACGTGGAAGCCATCTTCAATGACCAACCTACGTCCTTCACATTAAATGTAGCATTTGGGTACATCTTATGCCATAAGATGACGCGTGAATTGTGCTATTTCTATTCCAGTGCCATCAACCCAGTGTACGACCATCCTTTCACAATCACCAATCGGGCGTCGCTAGAGACGATGCTGGCCCAACTGGACACTGTGGATCCCTTGGAATGGGCCTATGAACAGCGTCCCAACACCAAGTGGATAGTGGAGAGGGTCACCAATGTTACGTTCTTCGTGGTTAAACTGACCCACCACCCCCATCGGATGAAAGTATTCACCCATGCACTGATAGATACTCAGAATGCGCAAACAACTATCTGAGGATATGTTTCCTCAACGGTATCCTGGCCTGCCCGATGACGATTAGAACAAACGGTTCAGAGCGAACATGGCCGAAGATGGAACTCTCTGAAATGGCGACTTCGGATTGGACAAGAGTAGCCGAGAATACATCTAACGGACAGGAACGAATATGACAGATGCAAATGGTGGCCTCTGATTGGTCAAGAATATTCTTGAATTGTAAATATACCCAACGCGGCTCCCCCAACGTGGGTATGATGTAACATTGGGGAGAATAAACTATATGAAAAAAACTTCTTGTTGTTGTTGTTCTCTCATGTGTCATCCTTGTTGTTGTTGCTGTTGTTGTTCTCTCTCCGGTCTATATCATGGTGTTATGTTAGAGTGTTAAGGTGTAACGACGGGCGTCGACGGGCGTCACTGCATTTCGAAGAATTAGTGACAATTCCATGGAATATCAGAGCTTCTGAGCTATTTCACCTGGGCGTTGAAGCATTAAGAATGGCGTTGGTGAGCGTTGCTACAAGATGACACCTCACACGACGCATTCGGACCAAGGATGGTACATCTCTACACCAAATACCATCCTTCACTGCCCCAAAATGCTCACTTTCGCTATAACTCCTACTGATGACGTCACCAATGACGTCACAGATGCTGTGAACAGCCCTCAAATCGAGGTATGCACGCCGAGAACTACAAGATGACACCCCACACGACGCATTCGGACTGAGGATGAAGCATCTCTACCCCAAATACCTTCTTTCACTGCCCCAAAATGCACACTTTCGCTACTACTCGTACTGATGACGTCACCAATGCTGTGAACAGCCCCCAAATCGGGGTTACACCCCGAGGGCTACAAAATGACACCTCCCAGGACGCATTCGGACCAAGGATGGTCCATCTCTACCCCAAAAACCTTCTTGTACTGCCCTAAAATGCCCACTTTACTTACTACTCGTACTGATGACGTCACCGATGACGTCACAGGTGACGTGGGCAGCCCTCAAATCGGGGTCTACACCCCGAGAGCTACAAGATGATACCTTCCAGGACGCATTCGAACCGTGAATAGCCCATCTCGACCCCAAATACCTTCATGTACTGCCCCAAAATGGCCACTTTACTTACTACAACCAACTGCGCATGCGCAGATTAACACGACTTGCACTTAAAAACACACCATTCTGACTCTAACCCACACAAGCTTCAATTTGACACCTTCCACGACCCATTTGGACCCATAGCGGTCCATCTCTACCCCAAACACACCCACATACCCCTCAAAATGGCTGCTTTCTATACTACGACCAGACTCCGCATGCGCAGAGTATTGACAACGGACGAACCATTAGTGTAGTCAAGTGCTCCTGCATGAGAGCTTCAAAATAAGACCTCATACGACACCATTGGACCACCAGGGACTCACCTAGACTCCAACACGTCCACCCCGTATGGGCCTATACTCCCATAGCCATGCAGTATAGGCCTATGGGCCTACCCAGGCCTCGGTTAACTTTTTCCAAAAATTTCACCGTTTCGTGCCGGGACACTTCCTATCATGTTTGTCTTGACGAGACTAAGAAAACAAATCCAAACAACCATACCGCAAATGTATAGAAGTAGGTTTCCCAGTGGGACAAACATTGGTCCTATACCCCCAGTATGGGACTATATGGGTTTTTATGGGCTATAGACAGATCTCGAACTTTTTTCAAAAATTTCACCGTTTCGTGCCGGGACACTTCCTATCATGTTTGTCTTGACGAGACTAAGAAAACAAATCCAAACAACCATACCGCAAATGACTAGAAGTAGGTTTCCCAGTGGGACAAACATTGGTCCTATACCCCTTGTATGGGACTATATGGGTCTCCCTGAACTTTTTCCAAAAATTTCAACGATTCGCTCCGCGACACTTCCTATCATGTTTGACTTGACGAGACTAAGAAAACGAGACCCCACAACCTATACCGCAAATGTCGAGAAGTAGGTTTCCCAGGCTGGTCCTATACCCCCCCCCCCCCATACCCCATATAGGCATTTTCCCGTAATTTAGGATAAAGTCCGTGTTCCGTATTTTTTCAGGAAAATTTTTACATACACCCACCCTGGAACTAGGGGGAGATAACTCTATTGATAGGCAAGCCCCGTTAAGCCCGGCGACCTATATACCCCCCATACCCCATATAGGCATTTTCCAGGATTTTTTCGATAAAGTCCGTGTCCCGTTTTTTTTTTCAGGAAAATTTTTACATACACCCACCCATGACTGGATGCCCCTTCACATAGGCTTCACATGGATACCTCATACAACCCCATCGGCCCATTAGGGGCTCCCCTAGATCGCAAAACGTCTATTTCCATACCCTTTTCCCACAATTCCCTGTCTGCGCATGCGCAGAATGGTGACAACGCCCGAGCCGCTAGTCCAGTCAGATGCCCCTTCACGAATGCTTCACATTGATACCTCATATGACCCCATTGGACCATTAATGTCTCCCCTAGCTCCAAAACGTCTATTTTCATACCCTTTGGCAACGGCGCATGCGCAGAATGCCGATATTTCAACCCGACACCCAGCCCATTAGATCGAATGCTTCACATTGATACCTCATATGACCCCATTGGCCCATCAGAGGCTCCCCTAGATCCCAAAACGTCTATTTCCATACCCTTTGGCCACCGCGCATGCGCAGAATGGTGACAACGGCCGAGCCGCTAGTCCAGTCCGATGCCCCTTCACATAGGCTTCACATGGATACCTCATATGTCCCCATCGGACCATTAGGGGCTCCCCTAGCTCCAAAACGTCTATTTTCATACCCTTTGGCCACCGCGCATGCGCAGAATGCCGATATTTCAACCCCACACCCAGCCCATTAGATGCCCCTTCACGAATGCTTCACTTTGATACCTCACTCGATCCCATCGGACCATGCAGCGTATTTGAAGTCTGGGGACTACTTTTTCTCCGCGGAAGCTTTTTCTCGCGACCGCATCACCGCCAGACCGCATCACTGCGGGTGAATACATTCCCTGCAACAATTGGAACTCTCCTGTGTTGGAGGTAGCTTTTTGGTCATTCTGCCGGAACTATAGTGCACTTGACCTCTGTGACCTCCCCGTGACCTCCCCCAATATGCAAATTTTTGGGGTCAATAGGGCTCCATTTAACGTAACACTACTACTCTCCTCGTTTATGGCAACGATTATTCTTAACTAGTCGTTAAATTCGCAACGGTGTCGTAACTTAATCGTAAGTCATCGTAAATTAGTTGTGCAAGACTCACCATAGTCGTAAGTGCTATCGCAATTTATCGCAAATAATCGCAATATATTCGGCGATTTTGTCGTAAAGTAAGTGCGATTTTGTAAAATGGTGCAAAATGTCCCAGTGTACCCCAATCTCCCCTACTATGCCAGCGGTCTGTCAATGTTGATGTGTGCACTACACTTGCGTGACCTCTCCATAACCTCTGTTTTCTGCCTCAGTGCTTCGGTCATGAACAAAGAATTCTGCATTTGTCTCAACATCGATCGTGATTTTGAACAGTCGACAACTGATATTTTCTGAACTGTAGGGATCGCGATGCTTCTTCGTGATAGTATTGTCCTACCAATATCTTTGTTCTCAAATCTACATTTGTGTTGAACTGTGAAATCTTGAGAGTTGAATGTCTTGGAGTTGATTATCTTAATTTATCTTACTTGGTATCAGGTATAATGAAGATGCAACATTTAAAATCTTGAATTTGGCCTTTGAATATGTGGATATATACTCGTCAAAATGGTTGGTTCTCTTGATCAGCATAGACAGAGTATTGGCAGACATTTCATAAATTGCCAGATTCAACAAGCAAAGTTGGCCAAACTCCTGCTCCGAGTGATCTATGATTTTTTTACATAATTGGGTTGCAAATTTTACAACCAATTATAGGTTTTATATCAACGCAGAAGAGGTCAGATCTAGGTATTCATACTTTTTAAGTTTATTGATCAACGGAAACCCGACATCAGCACAATCAGAACTTTCATTATAAGATTGTGCTAAAAACATTTGTTGCCATGTCCCTTTTACGGTTCCGTATTTTCGCCACAAGGACCAAAGAGAATAGAAACATATTGAGCATGATCAATAAACAAAGAATTTGAGGCCCTAAATGCTAAAGTTCACAAGACAGATTACTGATCTAATCACTAAAAATTCCGCGTCAGTAATGTCTTCGTAAAGGCCTGTTTATACTGAGCGCAAACGCGCCCGCGACCGCGACCTCGACCACTGCTACAAGGACCAAAGAGAATACAAACATATTGAGCATGATCAATAAACAAAGAATTTGAGGCCCTAAATGCTAAAGTTTATACTGAGCGCAAACGCGCCCGCGACCGCGACCTCGACCGCGACCACTGCTACAAGGACCAAAGAGAATACAAAGCGTTTTACCAAATGGCTGAGCAGCCGGAGGTCTTCACCAGCTGCTCAGTTTATACTGAGCGCAAACGCGCCCGCGAACGCGACCGCGACCTCGACCGCGAACGCGGCGATCGCATTTGATTGATGTACTGCTATTTGAGTGAAGTCGTTTATACTAACGGCGAACGCGAACGCGGGTGAATTTTAGTTCGCGCGGAAATCCGTGGGCATTGCCTCCAGAGAGAATTTTTAGGAACAGTTCGCGCGAACGACTGGCATTACCCAATCAGAGTGCGAGGTGAAAAGGCATACATATGACGTCGCTGTCTGATGATGTGTAGCCGGACATGGTCAAATCGTAAATGCGCCAGTTTCATCTGCGTATCGCCGCTTTTAGTACGAACGATGATTCGCGCGGTAGCAGTGGTCGCGGTCGAGGTCGCGGTCGCGGTCGCGTTGCGCTCAGTATAAACAGGCCTTTAGGAAAGACCGGATGGTGTTTGGGGCGCTCTGCATTGGACTGTATTGACACATGGGAAACATTTAGACATCCCATTCCCCCCCTGTCATTTCCCCCCCGTCATGTGCCCCCCCCCCCCCTGGACATATCCCCCCCTGTCATATTTCCCCCCTTATATTTACTTGTCCATATAGCTGTTGTGGGTTAAATATTTAGGTAATTTTTTCTTCATATCTGGCTGACAAAACACTCGGAAAGTACAGTTGGTTTTCTACTATCAAACACATCCTTCAGTCACTGAATCTTTCATGCTACATAGATAAGTTTCGTCCATCAAATAACACAATCAAGAAAACACTTCATGACAAATTACTTAGCATGTTTGACAATATTTTTTCCGAGTACGTGTCTCGAGACAATAGCAAACTCAGAGCATACAGCAAAGTCAAAACTAAACCTGCATTCTCGCCATATCTTGATTATATTAAGGATGCTACATTGCAAAAAACACTTACTTTTCTTAGACTGAGTATTACTAACTTAGAAATTGAAAGAGGACGTTATTCTAAAACACCCTTATCTGAACGACTTTGTAAAAACTGTAATCTTAATAAAATAGAAGATGAATGGCACTTTGTGTTAGAATGTCCACTTTATAGTAAACAACGTCGTGACACCATGCAAACTATAATGCAAAAGCATCCACCTGCTCTCTCTATGACTCTACAAGATATATTCCATATATTTCTAGACTCCCCTTTCAACCTAGCATATACAGTGTCAAAATTTATCAGCTATTGTATCTCTGTAAGATCTCCATAGGTCCACATTATATACATGTACATGTAGTTCATAATACATGCCTATCTATCCTTATATCTTGATTAAACTCATCGACTTAGATTGTTCATAGTACATGTATAGCTTATATGGCCTTATCTTGATTATAAGCTCATCTCAGTTTGTTAACACAAATACTATTATAACTTGCTTTATACAACTTCCTGTATTGTAACATGGTGAACAAACCAGTGCTTACATGTAACGTTTTTCATACTGCCTACATATAGGCCTACCACCAGTTTACATTGTCAGTATTTTATTCAAACAATTTGGCGCCTTGCATGTACCATATTAGTTTCGTACTATATGTAACTATTTGTGCATTGTACCTTGCCCCATGAGGGCTGTTTGTTGTTCTTCTTTCGGTACAATAAATTGAATTGAATTGAAACCTAAAAAAAAAAATCAAGGTGAGGAAATGGTCGCGACTGTAATTGTTGGCAGATCGTAATTATTACCCTATTTCAGTACTGAATACAATAAACAACAATAAGGCGATGAATGTGCTGGAATAAAATATGGCCATGGTTTTATTAAACGACAAGACAAAGATATCATGAAGGCAATTCCACACTCAGACTGTCGATACAACCACAACATTGCATATATGACTAGCCTGAGTAAACACAACCCCTTTTATGGTAACATAACTTGAGGCTGTAAAATCACACACCCCCACTCATGGTAACATAAGCGAGGCTGTAAACACAAGGCCAGAAAGCATATGTATACATGGGCCACACCTCCACCAATTCCTCATGGTGACATAAGTTATCAGTAGAAGTGTGTCCACCCCAAAAATACTTTGAATGGTCACAAACAAAGCCCACACATGACTTACATGTACATGCCTTAAAATTGCCATATTTTGCCGCATGAAATCTTTATGCCACACGAGCCGCACAAAGCTTTTAATCCAATTTCTTTAGGATATCTAGTCTCATCAAACCATGACAGAACTTGATTTTAAATTTGCAAAGAGAAAACATTGTGTTAATAACCATAATTATCAATACGATTATTAGCGAAATACACCAAATGTGTTAGATGGGTTGGAAATGGGTGGGATTAAAAATACTTGCGAACAGGAAAAATCTCAATCTCTGGCAGCAGGGTGCGTACAGCACTGTCCAGTGTCTCCAGCGAAAGACCTCGTGTCTACCCGCGCAAGCGTACTTACCACCACGTCAATACACCGCCTCAGTTATAGACCAATGGGAAGAAACTTGTTGCATACGACAGAAAAAGGGGGAGATAATTTTACATGTTTAACCACAGTTATCTCCCTTCCACCATGAAATATGTTGCTGAACATACAATTTCATTTACACAAAATTACTGGCAGGATACAAGCCAGTACTTCAAGTTTAATAATGTAAATTAACGGTGATTACGTTAATTTCATTTATTACAGCACGTAATATTAGGGTGGGGAAAATGTCGCTGGGGGAAAATGTCGCCTGGGGAAAATGTCGTGGGGGAAAATGTCGGTGGGGAAAATGTCGCGGGGGAAACTGTCGCTGGGGGATAATGTCGGTACCCCGGCCGTTCAGAGTCGTCCGTTCAGAATGGGGTCCCTTAGGGGAGTGTCTTGTCACCCACTTTATTTAATATTGCAATTCATGACCTACCTGAATGCCTAAATCCCAAAATTAAATGCTCATTATATGCAGATGACAAGGCTATATGGTTCTCTTCGCGTAATTTTGTGTAAAACATATTCAGCAAGCCCTGAATGATTTACTGAAATGGGGGAGACTTGGGGCTTCAAGTTTTCACCAGTAAAATCTGAATCTGTAGTATTTACAAGAAGATTTCTCCCCGAACCACTTGTATTGTTATATAATGATGTCAGGTTGAAGTGCTCGGACTCATTTAAGTATTTAGGAGCCACCTTTGATAAGCGTTTAACCTGGGGTAAACACATTGATTTACTCGTATCAAGATGTCAAAAGGCTATAAACTTGATGAGGTGTGTGTCCTCTCACAAGTGGGGAGCTGACAAAAAGACCCTATTAATGTTATATAGAAGTCTAATTAGATCCAGATTAGACTACTCCTCTATTGCATATGACTCTGCCTGTAAGTCATTAAAACAAAAACTTGATTCCATTCAGTGTCACGCTCTCCGGATATGCACGGGAGCTCTTCGTTCCACCCCTTTATTAGCGTTACAAATTGCTTGTAAAGAAATGCCATTATATCTTAGGAGACAGATATCTACTTTAAAATATACCATTAAGCTTAAATCTCAAGTAGGAAATTCCACTGGCGTTGTCACTGAGCCATCTTGGTACGATGATTTATTTCTAAAAAGTAACGTTAGACGATATGCACCTTTTAGTATACGTTCTTTAAAATTGTGCCAGGAGACTCGTGCTGATGATCTGACAATACAGGCTCCTTTTAACCAAAATTACCCCCCATGATTTTTAAACACACCAAGAGTTTATACTGACTTAAGTGAACAAATTAATAAATCTTTTCTGGCAGGGTGTTTCACAATGTAGGAATATAATTAAATTATAATTTATCCCTGAAGATGACTGAGATTATAAGAAATCTGATCCTCCACATATTCTAACTGGCAGTGATCGCGATATATCCAGTCTAACTGGAGCGAGTACTGCCAGGTTTATACCAACGCTTCTAAATATCCCGTCACTGGTAAAGTAGGAGCTGCGTTCTGTATTCCAGAACTTAAATATAATAAATCATTTAGACTTACTGATCATGTGTCAGTTTTTACTGGTGAGGTAATTGCCATTCTGATGGCTATCAATTTTATTAAAGAAGTCCGTATATCCAGAGCGGTTATTTTAACTGACTCTTTAAGTGCCTTACAAGCTTTACTCAATTTTACTTGGAATAAGTCCTCTGGTATATTATATGAAATTTTACATATTCTCTCTGATACGCAAGTTAATAATATTAATGTTTACTTGGCATGGATACCTGGGCATGCAGGAATACAGGGCAATGAATTGGCAGACCATCTTGCCAACCAAGCACGGTCATTCGACACTTTATCAATTGATATCGGCCTTACCTTATCGGAAGCAATGCCTTGTTTATTTCCCCATTTTAATTCGTTATGGCAAGATCTTTGGGATAATTCGGATAAAGGTCGATTTTATTATAGATTTCAACCTTCTATTAAAGGTGGTGTATTAAATTTACAGTCACGTTGGGCTGAAGTACTCATGTTTCGACTTTTAGTTGGTCACATTCCACTTAATTCTTATCTTCATAAGCGTAACATTCATGATAATGGTTTATGTGACTCATGTGATCTCGAAGAGACTATTAGTCATTTTTTACTTAATTGTACTCGGTATGTAAACCAACGACAATTAATTTTTCATTAACTTATACTGGCTGGTGATTTTAATCCAACTTTTGATTCTATGTTGAATCCTCCTAAAAACAGGGATAAAGTGTTTGCGGCAGTGTCTAGATTTATGATACGTTCTAAGAGATTTTAGTGAAAGTTTTGCAACTATTTCTTTATACTAGACACCCGCAGATTTATATATTGATTTTACCATTCTGTTATAGAGTTTAATATCTAGTCTAGGTTACTCTAATGGTACGTGCATATAATTTTAAATTTACAAAAATGAGCTAAGGAATATTAGATGATAATAATTTATATATATTTTCTTATTGGTGGTTTAAAATTATCTCTCCTCGATTAAAAGAGCATATTTTAAATGATGTCCTT
This sequence comes from Hanleya hanleyi, assembly GCA_036873755.1. Taxonomy (NCBI): domain Eukaryota; kingdom Metazoa; phylum Mollusca; class Polyplacophora; order Lepidopleurida; family Hanleyidae; genus Hanleya; species Hanleya hanleyi. Next base: position 39,410 of record JAVTVY010017651.1, read on the forward strand.
GCTCCTTCTGATTGGATATTAGTGTTTGAGGATACCATTGGAGGTCCTCATTCGCGGTATTCATCAGGAGGAGTATGGATATTATATCGATTATTGTTTTAAATTATCCACCTATTCATCTAAATTATATATCGAGTTTAATGCCAGTCAAAAACGAAAAATGCATGTACTATATTGGCCTTTTTTAATTCAGTTTTATATTATTTTATAAATAGGGTCGTTGGTGTATTATTATATTATGGTTGTTGATTCGATTATTTCCCCTTCCTTTTATGTCTATAAATAACGCCTTTGGAGTCTGGTTTTCCTATATGTTGTTTTTTAATAACATATTTACATCAATATATAGTCTATTATATATAATTTTCTGTTCTTTAGTCTAAAATGATACTTGAGCTATTTATACAGACATATGTCTATTTTTTCTCAATATATTTCCCCCGTTGCTTTTTAACACACCGTTTTTAACACTTTTATTGTGTTTTTAAAATCAGTTTTATTTTTTAATCAACTCGATGCAATGATACTGGCACGAATAATCCTAACGGATTGCATGCGCCATCCAAATTCAAAACTGGCTGACTGACTGACTGACGACACTTCACCCTAATACCACCACCCACACTCCCCAAAACTTGTTTTGCGGGCCTGTGCGCAAACATTACGACGTCCGCCACTTTCACCAGGCTTCACGCCTCTTCCCTACATAAGGGTCAATACTGCTGATACAGGAAAACTAAGAATCACTTCCGCCGAGCTTTTTTTTGAAGGCCGTCAAAATCCGGATACAAGAAAACAGTTAAGAATTCCGCAACCTCCACCGGGCTTGGTCCATCTCCGTACAAGACCGTCAAATCCGCTGGCTGATACAAGAAAACAGATTTCCGCAACATCCGTCACTTCCGCCAAGCTTTATCCCTCTCCTCTTCAAATTTTAGCGATATGCAAGAGGTGGGAAACATTGACAACGTCTGGTGACTAAGAAGCAACCATATGATTCTACAGGAAAGCTTTCCTCGGCAACTCACAATCAGACCCGAGATTACGGTGGATTCTCGGACGTAGCTTTGGTATCTCAGTCTCTTTTTTATTGCAGCTGTTCATGTGAAGACTATGAAGGATCCACAAGGCCAAGACTGTCAATACCACTGATACATGAAAAGAGGCATTTAAGAATTCGGCAAACGGGTTTATCCCTCCCCTACAAGATCGACAATACCGCTGATACAAGTAAACATTTGAAAATTCCGCAAACACCGCAACACTCCCACCAGATAGGCTTCATTCCTCTCCCATACAAGACCGTCACTATACCGCTGATGCAAGAAAACAGACATGTAAGAATTTAGAATCATCCGTCACTTCCACCAGGCTATACATCTCCCAACAAGACCGTCAAATCCGCTGATACAAGAAAAAAGTTATTAATTCTGCAACCTCCGCCAGGATTGATCCCTCCCACCTCCAAGACCGCCAATACGACTGATACAAGAAAACAGACAGTTAAGATTTCGACAAACACCGAAACTTCAACCGACTTTATGCCCCTCCCCATAAAGACAGTCAATACCACTGATATACAACGGAACAGACAACTAATAATTCTTCTAACACCGCAACTTCCGACGACTCTCCCCATAAAGACAGTCAAGACCACTTATATACAACGAAACAGACAAATAATAATTCTTTTAACACCGCAACTTCCGCCAAGATTTATTCCTCTCCCCAGCAAGACCGTCATTACTGCTGATGCAAAAATAAAACACAGCTGGAAATTCCTCAAACACCGCATCTTCCGCTACTTCCACCAGACTTGTACTATCCATACTCTCTCCTAGAAGGCCGTCAATACCGCTGATACTGAAAAACAGAAAGTTAGGAGTTCACCACCATTTTCGGTGGACTTTATCCCTCTAAGCCTGTTACACAGACGTGTACCATACATGTAAAGTCTAGTAAACATGTCAAGAATGTTGAGATTGTGAAATTGTTTACTGACTATATAGCGTTTCTTGGTCTAACAAGAATTTCAGAAGCACCACAACCCCTGCCTCTCCTCCCAGGCTGTGAGTTGAATTCTCGTGATCGCTTTCATGAAAGATTCAAAAGAGTCACACGGTATAGGAGCAGAAGAGCCAACGGAGGAGAGGAATGGTCAATTACAAAATAGAAGGGTCGAAGGAGGAACATAATGGTCAACAATGTAGGTTCGGGAGTAAATCCTGCTTATGTTAAAGGACTCGACCAATCAGAATAACGTATGAGACCACCATGTTTTATCACGTGCTTATTGGTAAAGAGTCGTCGTCATATTTAGTCACGTGGTACTTTAGTAGATATACATCAACTCGACAAAATTATCATTCCATACCAAACAGTATAGCCTTGCAGACGTATTAGGGATACGTATCGTGATGCGGTCATGCCTGGCGGTGATTCGGTCACTTTCGCAGAGAAGCCTCCGAGGACAGAAAGTAGTTCTTCAAATACGCGGGTGGTTGCTTTCCCTGTATAATACCCATACAAGTGGCTGAAATATTCAATAAACATAACCTAAATGTGCTGTACCATTTTATTAATACGAGTCTATGATCAGTGCGATCCCAGTATCGAGCTTTTCATATCCAACGTTATCAATGTTGTTCCGCGATTTCATAACAAAATGGCGGCTCTCGCTTCGGGATATCCCCATATGACATCGATCGGGCTGTCATCTATGCACTCTGGACGCAAAGAAGACAACTCTGACTGGGCGATAATTCTGTTGGCCCAATTCTTGGGGTAGGAGTATTTGTGTGGTTATTTTTTTCCTTGGATGTTACTAAGGGGTGTAGGTACTTGTTTTCTCTGTCTCGACGGGGTCTCGTGGTCATTGGGTGACTTTCGCTGAAAAGTTATCGTAGCGTGCAGTGAATAGGCATATCTGGGGTGGACGTTTGGGGATCGAGGTGAACTATCTGTGATCCGAATGGATCGTGTGACCCAAACGGGAAGTAACATTATGGCGCGCATGCGCAACCGTGGAGTAGTTTAGAAAAGGCATTGGAGTGGACGTTTTGGGAGATAAACCATCATAGGTCCGAATGGATCGTGTGAGGTATCAATTTGAAGCTCGCATGGGGAAGCATCTGGCTGAGCGGGTGTGTAGTGGAAATTGGAGCGATATGCAAGAGGTGAGAAAAATTGACGACTAAAAATCAACCATATGACCCTCAGGAAAGAATTCCTCGGCACCTAACATTCAGTCCTGTGAATACGGTGGATTCTTGGACGTAGCCTTAGTATCTCAGCCGCGCTTATATTGCAGCTGTTCATTCTTAGTCTCCATACGGCCCCTAGCACCGGCTCAAATGGAATTAGATACGCTAGCTCAGGAGATGATAACGGATCAGCAAAAACAACTAATCTGATGTTAATGGATGAGCATCGTGGACGTATGATGGAGTTAGCGCCTCAACATGGGGTAAACCTGGTAAATGCAAGAATACCCAGAAATACTAATACCGTCAATCTGCGCAAGAATACCGTCAATCTGCGCATTGAATGGACGTTTTCGGGTCGTGATGGCTCAATATTATCCTTGCCGCATGGGGTGTCATATTGAAGTATATGTGGGGGAGCATCCGACTGGATGGATATGTAATGAAAATACCGTCCATCTGCACATGCGCATTGGAAAAAAGTGCATTGGAATGGACGTTTTGGTATCGAGATAGACCAATATTGGCCTGAAATGGGTCGTGTGAGGTATCGTAGTGAAGACCTCGTGGAGTAGAATCAGACTAAAAGTGACATGCGCCTGTGCACTCGGGGAGTAGTAGAGAAAGGGGAGCAAAGAGCAAAGGAGCGCGTTTGGGGAGAGGTGGCCATGTTCGCTCTGGCTACCTGGTAAATAGGTGTGTGTGGAAGAGGAGGAGGAATTGAAGCGAGTGAGTGAGTAATTGTGTGGGTGGGTGTGTATTTGTGTGGGTGAATGGGAGGTATCCTATTGAAGCTCTTATCGGGTAGATCCAGACTGGTTGTGATGCGCGTGCGCATGCGCACTGAGGAGTAGCAGTCAAAGGGAAATTTCGGAGGTGCTGACTACGCCCTAGGCACGTCAAGGCCATATGCATAGCAATAATTTCAGCGAGAGAAGGGGAATCCCACGCAACGCCTTAACGCCTATCTTAACGCCTCATCTTAACGCACTGAGGTTTTTCCTCACTCAGGCTTCTCTGGGACGTAGGTTGACTATCGGAGGACAAGGTCTCCGCATCAGTAGATAGAATCTTAGCAATCTCTGTTTCGGTATCAGTCGGTGCCCTCCTAGAATCAGCTGGCATATTCTCAGCATCTGAATCAGTGGGCTCCTCGGTGTCTTCAATTCCATAAACATTCTTCTGGTGTCGCATCATATCGTAATGCCCAGTTTAACGCTTCGACGCCCTGGTGATATAACTCAGAAGCTCTGATTTTCGCAGATATTCTATCGAGTTAACACTAATTCATAGAATTGTATTGACACCCGTCAAAGGCCGTCGTTACGCCATAACGCCCTATCTTAACGCCCGTCGTTACGCCTGTCTCAACGAATTAACACTTTATCTTAACGCCTTTACGCCCTAGCTTAAGTCCTTAACGCCTTATAGTAACGCCATAACGCCCTATCGTAACGCCTTAACGCATGTGTGGTACCCACTTTACCCTACGGTGGCTCTCCACAGTTTCGTAGCAATGGACCCGGTCTAATTTCATAATACAATAGACTGTCCGTGTTCTGCTACATCATAATTCTTCTTGCCTTCTTAATAGCTTATATCTATAATACCATCCTGTTCAGGATTATCAACGCTGCAAACGAGCAGATCGATGGCTGGCTTCATCTACATGGTGATAGGGGTCATGAGTAAATTTTGTCCTGCCTCAGTTATTCCCCTTGGGTGTGCCTGAAAATCAGGACTCATTTACGGAGAGTAAATCTGACAAAAAACGAGCAGGTTAACCCCCACTTTTTCGCCTTTTTAAGTTGGTACCGGACCCAGGAACATGAGAAAGAAGTTTAATTGGAATCGCTCTTACAGATTTTTCTGAAATTGAGCCTAATTTGAAAAGTTTTCCACATTTTAAGGGGTTTTCTAGGAAAAATGAAGCAAGCTTGGAGGGAAATGTTCGAGATTCATTTTTCTATAACATATCGGTGCTGTGTTTTAAAATAATAGCTTAGTCATGCTCTTTCAGGAAATATATATATACATGTGATTTAGGTTGATGATGTTACGACAACTGGTGGCCGAAAAGGGGACCCATGGTCTATTCCTTGCCGGATGGAAGAAACTCTGAAGTGCAGCCTACAGCTCGTGGGTGCGGGTGTGCCACACTTGCGTTAGTAGTATATATTACTGATTACAGAGCTTATTTTGCCGGGAAAGATAACTCTTGTTTGCGGAGGAAATTGCGGAGGGCGCCACCAGCGCGATTGACCAAAAACTACCTCCAGCACAAGAGAGCTCCATGCTCTGGGTGACTACAGTTCCGGCAAACTTTGACCTTTGTATTCCTCCGCGGTGATGCGGTTTGGCGGTGATGCGGTCGCGGAAGAAAGCTTCCGCGGCGAAAAAGTAGTCCCTAGACTACAAATACGCTGCATGGTCCGATTGGGCCGAGTGAGGCTCTTTTCAGTCATGTCATGGGTGTTTTCACAGAATAAATAAATAAATAAATAAATAAATAATTTTAATTAATTAATTTATAAATAAATAAATAATGAAACACTATACAACGAAAGGGTGGGACTCGAACCCGGGTCCTCTTTATCCAGAGGCAGACACGTTATCCATTACGCTACGAGTTCTGTTGTACAAATCATGCTTGAAAATATGATATATAAATCTTCGGCACATACTGGTGCACTGGTCAATGTTGAATCTAATGGAAAACCTACTTCTATACATTTGCGGTAGGGTTGTTCGGATTTATTTTACTCGTCTCGTCATGTAGAACATGACGGGAAGTGTCGCGGTGCGAATCGGTGAAATTTTTGAAAAAAAGTCACCGAGGTCGGTATATAGCTCCAAGGGAGACAACTCGTGTAGACCAAGCGTATGGAAATAGACGTTTTGGGATCTAGGGGAGCCAATAATGGTCCGATTGGGTCGAGTGAGGTATCAAAGTGAAGCTTATGTGAAGGGGCATCTGAGGGGCTGGGTGTGGGGTTGGAATAGCATCATTCTGCGCATGCGCGGTGGCCGAAGGGTATGGAAATAGACGTTTTGGAGCTTGGGGAGCCACTAATGGTCCAATGGGGGCATATGAGGTATCAATGTGAAGCTTATGTGAAGGGGCATCTGACTGGACTAGCGGCTCGGGCGTTGTCACCATTCTGCGCATGCGCGGTAGACCAAGGGTATGGAAATAGACGTTTTGGGATCTAGGGGAGCCAATAATGGTCCGATTGAGTCGAGTGAGGTATCAAAGTCAAGCCTATGTGAAGGGGCATCCAGGTATGGGTGGGTGCATGTACAATTTTTCCTGAAAAAATTAACGGAACACGGACTTTATCGAAAAAGGCTGGAAAATGTCTATATGGGGTATGGGGGGTATATAGGTCGCCGGGCTTATTGGGGCTCCCCCTAGTTCCAGGGTGGGTGTATGTAAAATTTTTCCTGAAAAAATACGGAATACGGACTTTATTTAAAAATCCGGGAAAATGCCTATATGGGGTATGGGGGTATAGGACCAATGTTGAACCTAATGGGAAACCTACTTCTCGACATTTGCGGTATAGGTTGTGGGGTCTCGTTTTCTTAGTCTCGTCATTTAGAACATGATAGGAAGTGTCCCGGAACGAAACGGTGAAATTTTTGAAAAAGTACCATATAGCCCATATAGTCCCATACTGGCTATATGGGGTATAGGACCATCCTGGGAAACCTTCTTCTCGACATTTGCGGTATAGGTTGTGGGGGTCGCGTTTTTCTCGTCTCGTCATGTAGAACATGATAGGAAGTGTCGCGAAGCGAATCGTTGAAATTTTTGGAAAAAGTTCAGGGAGACCCATATAGTCCCATACTGGCTATATGGGATATAGTACCATCCTGGGAAACCTTCTTCTCGACATTTGCGGTATAGGTTGTGGGGTCGCGTTTTACTCGTCTCGTCATGTAGAACATGATGAGAAGGGTCCCGGAGTTAAGCGGTGACATTTTTGGAAAAAGTCACCGAGGCCTGGGTAAGCCCATAGGCCTATAGTGCATGGCTATGGGGCTACAGACCCATACGGGGTGGACGTTTTGGGGTCTAGGTGAGCCCCTAATGATCCGATGATGTCGTAGAGGTCTTATTTTGAAGCTCTCGTGGAGGAGCATCCCACTTGGCTAATGGTTCGTCCGTGATCAATGATCTGCGCATGCGCAGTCTGGCCGTAGTATAGAAAACATGCATTTTGGGGGCTATGTGGGTGTATATTCAGGATAGAGATGGACCGCTATGGGTTCGAATGGGTCGTGGAAGGTGTCAAAGTGAAGCTTGTGTGGGGTAGAGTCAGAATGGCGTGTTTTTGAATGCAAGTGGCGTCAATCTGCGCATGCGCAGTTGGTTGTAGTAATTATAGTGGTCATTTTGGGGGCTATGTGGGTGTATGTTTGGGGTAGAGAGGGACCATCCTTGGTCCGAATGGGTCGTGTGAGGTGTCATGTTGTAGATCCCGATTTAAGGGATGTTCGCGTCATCTGTGACGTCATTAGTGACGTCATCAGTACGAGTAGTAGCGAAAGTGGACATTTTGGGGCAGTGAAGGAAGGTATTTGGGGTAGAGAGGGACCATCCTTGGTCCGAATGCGTCGCGGAAGGTGTCATCTTGTAGCTCTCGGGATGTAGATCCCGATTTAAGGGATGTTCCCGTCATCTGTGACGTCATTAGTGACGTCATCAGTACGAGTAGTAGCGAAAGTGGACATTTTGGGGCAGTGCAGGTAGGTATTTGGGGTAGAGAGGGACCATCCTTGGTCCGAATGCGTCGTGGGAGGTGTCATCTTGTAGCTCTCGGGATGTAGATCCCGATTTAAGGGATGTTCGCTTCATTTGTGACGTCATCAGTGACATCATCAGTACGAGTAGTAGCGAAAGTGGGCATTTTGGGGCTATGTGGGTGTATGTTTGGGGTAGAGAGGGACCATCCTTGGTCCGAATGCGTCGTGGGAGGTGTCATTTTGTAGCGCTTAGGGTGTAGATCCCGAGTTGAGGGATGTTCGCTTCATTTGTGACGTCATCAGTGACATCATCTGTACGAGTAGTAGCGAAAGTGGGCATTTTGGGGCTATGTGGGTGTATGTTTGGGGTAGAGAGGGACCATCCTTGGTCCGAATGCGTCGTGGGAGGTGTCATTTTGTAGCGCTTAGGGTGTAGATCCCGAGTTGAGGGATATCCGCGTCATCTGTGACGCCATCAGTGACGTCATCATTACGAGTAGTAGCGAAAGTGGGCATTTTGGGGCAGTGAATGATGGATTAGTAGTATGAAAGCGCATGTCGAGCCCCATTGACCTTGCGGCGCAATGCGCAATGAGTATGCATGTGTGTGTGTATGCGTCTGTGTGTGTATGTGTGTGTATGCGTCTGTGGGTGTGTGTGTGTGCGTGAATGTGTGTGTGTGTATGCGTCTGTGTGTGTGTATGCGTCTGTTTGTCTGTGTGCATGTGTGCTTGCGTGTACGTGTATGTGTGTGTGTATGTGCGTGTGTGTCTGTGTGCATGTGTGCGTACGTGTGTGTGTAGGAGTACGCGTGTGTGTGTGTATACGTCTGTATGCGTGTGTTTATGCGTGTGTGTGTGTATGCGTCTGATGCGTGTGTGTGTGTGTGTGTGTGTATGCGTCTGTGTGTCTGTGTGCGTGTGTGCATGAGCCGAGTTCTAAGAGCCCCGGAGAGAGAACAACAACAACAACAACAACAAGGATGACACATGAGAGAACAACAAGAAGTTTTTGTCATATAGTTTATTATCCCCAAATTTTACATCATACCCAGGCTGGGGGAGCCGCCCTGGGTATGTTTAGTATGTTCACAGCAAAACAAATTGAAATATCAAACGCCATGTTTTATTATTCAACGCATCGTCACATCAGGTACAAGTGTTTACTGAGCTCAAGTCAACGATCAGCATGTAGACATAGAGAGTATGTACGGCATGTTGTGGTATTCATCATTGCATGGGTGACACATTCACCCGATGGAGGTGGTTGGTCGTCTTGGTAAGGAAAAACGTAACATTGGTTACCCTCTTTACCACCCATTGTGTGTTGGGGCGTTGACGATGTGCCCATCTCAAGGCATCCAATTGTTCCACTTGGGCCAGCATGATCTCTAGCGACGCCCGGTGAATGATGGTAAACGGCAGGTCAAACACAAGGTTGTTGGCACTGGGGTTATAATACCGTAACTGGTCCGTCCTTTTGTGACGTAAGATGTACCCGAAAGCGACATTCAATTTGAAGGCCGTAGTTTGATCTTCGAAGATGGCTTCCACGTAGCTGCGTAAACGGGTGAGTTTGGTCAGTGGGAAATTGTAGATATCTTGAATAGGGCGATGTTTGTGGAAACAGTACCGTGTCATGGACCAATGGCCCCGATCGTCGTCACTCACTGGATGGTTGTCGTGTAAGAGATCGCTGGGAACATTTATGGGCTCGACCATAAAATGTTCGATGTTGTCAGGCGAATGACTGGGAGCAGTAATGCTGGGGTCCGGCTGGATATCCAGGCTCTTCTGAACTGTGGGTATTGACAGACTCTCCGTCATCGCATCACCAGTGGCATTCGTCTCCCCGGGCTTATCTTCACTGGGTCTGACCTTCCACGGCTCCTCTTCAGTAGAAGGTTGTCGCTCATACCGTGGTGATGAACTATGAATCAAACGTTGGTGTCGCAGCAACTGACTGGGTCGTTTGAAAAGCCGACCACAATCCTCGCATGGACGCTTGGGTGGCCCATGAATTGAGCGTTCATGGCGCAGTAAAACATCCTCCCGATTGAACGACCGTGCGCAGGTTGTACATGTATACCGAGCATCGTTGTGGGTGGAGGCCTCGTGGCGTCGTAAATTATCTAGACGAGTAAACAGCTTCTGGCAAGTTGTGCAAGAGAACATATGGGCTGTGTATCTGGAAATGATGAATGCCGTAAAAATTCCCACTTTTATACGTTTTCCCGTGACACTCGTGCCTTTTCGGCAACCTCCGTATCCCTACCGTGACACTCGTGTCTTTTCGGCAACTTCGGGCACCTGTATGTGTCTGTGTGTAAGTGTGTATGCGTCTCTGTGTATACGTCTGAGTGCGTGTATGTGTGTGTGTGTGGGTGTGTGCTTGCGTGTGTGTACCCGTGTGTGTGCTTGTGTGTGTGCGTGTGTACGCGTGTGCGTGTATGGGTCTGTGTGTATGCGTGTGTGTGTGTGTATGCGTCTGTGTGTATGTGTATGTGTGTGTATGCGTGTGCGTCTATGTGTGTATGTGCGTGTATGCGTCGGTGTATATGTGTGTGCGTGTATGTGCGTGTGTGTGCGTGTGTGTATGCGTGTATCTGTGTGTATTCGTCAGTGTGTATGCGTGTGTGTGTGTGTTTGTGTGTGCGTGTGTGTATGCGTGTGTGTGTGTATGCATTTGTGCATTTGTGCATGCGTCTGTGAGTGTGTGTGTGCCTGTGTGTATGCGTGTGTGTGTATGCGTGCCTGTGTGTGTGTATGCAAGTGTGCGTGTATGCGTGCGTGTGTGTGTATCCAAGTGTATGTATGCGTCTGTGTGTGTGTATGTATGCATGTGAGTGTATGTGTGGGTGTGCGTGTGTGTATGCGTGTGTGTGCGGGTGTGTATGCATGTGTGTATATGCGTCTATGTGTGTGTGTCTCCGTATGCAGGCACACGCTCCTCTGGTGCACCCTCTACCCAGGATGTTCACGAATGTTCCACCATCTCGGCCTTCTATCAGGCCCAGGTCAGAAGCTCTCATGTCCTGCATGTGAATAGTCAGTCATATTGTGTGTATGCATGTGTGCGTCTCTGTGTATGCATCTGTTTGTGCGTGTGTGTGTGTGTGTGTGTGTATGGACGTGTGTATGTGTGTATGCGTTTGTGTGCATGCGTTTGTGTATGTGCGTGTATGTGTCTGTGTGTATACGTCTGTGTGCGTGTGTGTGTGTGTACCACCACCACCACCACCACCACCGCCGCCACCACCGGGCGTTGACGGGCGTCAACGCCCGGTGGTGGTGGTGGGAACTCCCGTGTGGCAGAGCTCTTGGATCGGAGCTCTTGGAGCTCAAAGCCTGTGGAGCTCAGATCTCGGAAGTGACATTTGCATACGACCTCTGTGAGGTCACTTCCGCTTCCGTTCACGTGACGGAACTGACCTTTGACCCTGGCGCGCAATTTTATGAGGACCCGGATGTAAGATGAGGACCCGGATGTAAAACCACAGTACCCAGGGAAGTGACCTTTTCCCCTGCGCTACTCGGAAGTGACGTCATCGTAAGCAGGCACACACACACACACACACATGCACAGACCTGGTGCGCCCTGTACCACGGTGTGGGTGCACCAGGTCTGTGCATGTGTGTGTGTGTGTGTGCCTGCTTACGATGACGTCACTTCCGAGTAGCGCAGGGTCAAAGGCCACTTCCCTGGGTACTGTAGTTTTACATCCGGGTCCTCATCTTACATCCGGGTCCTCATAAAATTGCGCGCCAGGGTCAAAGGTCAGTTCCGGTCACGTGAACGGAAGCGGAAGTGACCTCACAGAGGTCGTATGCAAATGTCACTTCCGAGATCTGAGCTCCACAGGCATTGAGCTCCAAGAGCTCCGATCCAAGAGCTCTGCCACACGGGAGTTCCCACCACCACCACCGGGCGTTGACGCCCGTCAACGCCCGGTGGTGGCGGCGGTGATGGTGGTGGTGGTGGTGGTGGTGGTACACACACACACACACACACACGCAAGCACACACACACACACGCACACAGACGTATACACACAGACACATACACGCACATACACAAGCGCATGCACACAAACGCATACACACATACACACGTACATACACACACACACACACACACACACACACACACACAGATGCATACACAGAGACGCACACATGCATACACACAATATGACTGACTATTCACATGCAGGACATGAGAGCTCCTGACCTAGGCCTGATAGAAGGCCGAGATGGTGGAACATTCGTGAACATCCTTGGTAGAGGGTGCACCAGAGGAGCGTGTGCCTGCATACGGAGACACACACACATAGACGCATATACACACATGCATACACACCCGCACACACACGCATACACACACGCACACCCACACATACACTCACATGCATACATACACACACACAGACGCATACATACACTTGGATACACACACACGCACGCATACACGCACACGCACACGCACGGGCGCGCCGCGTACACGCGCATGCACACGGGCACACACGCTCTGGACGTGCTGGATGCTGGAAATGCATACACACGCGCATGCACGCACAAACGCACACACACGCGTACACGCTGGGCGGATGCACGGATGCACGCGCACATGCACCACGCACACGCACACGCACATACACGCACACACATATACACCGACGCATACACGCACATACACACATACACGCACACGCATACACACACATACACATACACACAGACGCATACACACACACACACACGCATACACACAGACCCATACACGCACACGCGTACACACGCACACACACAAGCACACACACACGGGTACACACACGCAAGCACACACCCACACACACACACATACACGCACTCAGACGTATACACAGAGACGCATACACACTTACACACAGACACATACAGGTGCCCGAAGTTGCCGAAAAGACACGAGTGTCACGGTAGGGACACGGAGGTTGCCGAAAAGGCACGAGTGTCACGGCAAAACGTATAAAAGTGGGAATTTTTACGGCATTCATCATTTCCAGATACACAGCCCATATGTTCTCTTGCACAACTTGCCAGAAGCTGTTTATTCGTCTAGATAATTTACGACGCCACGAGGCCTCCACCCACAACGATGCTCGGTATACATGTACAACCTGCGCACGGTCGTTCAATCGGGAGGATGTTTTACTGCGCCATGAACGCTCAATTCATGGGCCACCCAAGCGTCCATGCGAGGATTGTGGTCGGCTTTTCAAACGACCCAGTCAGTTGCTGCGACACCAACGTTTGATCCATAGTTCATCACCACGGTATGAGCGACAACCTTCTACTGAAGAAGAGCTGTGGAAGGTCAGACCCAGTGAAGATAAGCCCGGGGAGACGAATGCCACTGGTGATGCGATGACGGAGAGTCTGTCAATACCCACAGTTCAGAAGAGCCTGGATATCCAGCCGGACCCCAGCATTACTGCTCCCAGTCATTCGCCTGACAACATCGAACATTTTATGGTCGAGCCCATAAATGTTCCCAGCGATCTCTCACAGGACAACCATCCAGTGAGTGACGACGATTGGGGCCATTGGTCCATGACACGGTACTGTTTCCACAAACATCGCCCTATTCAAGATATCTACAATTTCCCACTGACCAAACTCACCCGTTTACGCAGCTACGTGGAAGCCATCTTCGAAGATCAAACTACGGCCTTCAAATTGAATGTCCCTTTCGGGTACATCTTACGTCACAAAAGGACGGACCAGTTACGGTATTATTACCCCAGTGCCAACAACCTTGTGTTTGACCTGCCGTTTACCATCATTCACTGGGCGTCGCTAGAGATGATGCTGGCCCAAGTGGAACAATTGGATGCCTTGAGATGGGCCCAACAACAACGCCCCAACACACAATGCGTGGTAAAGAGGGTAACCAATGTTACGTTCTTCGTGACCAAGACGACCAATCAACCCATCGGATGAAAGTATTCACCCATGCACTGATAGATTCTCAGAATGCGCAAACAACTATCTGAGGATATGTTGCCTCAACGTTATCCTGGCCTGACCGACGGTGATTAGAATAAACGGTTCAGAGCGAACATGGCCGAAGATGGAACTTTCTGAAATGGAGACTTCTAATTGGACAAAAATACATCTAACGGACAGGAACGAATATAAAACATGCAAATGGTGGCCTCTGATCGGACAAGAATCTTCTTGAATTGTAAATATACCCAACGCGGCTCCCCCAGCGTGGGTATGATGTAACATTGGGGAGAATAAACTATATGAAAAAAAACTTCTTGTTGTTGTTGTTGTTCTCTCATGTGTCATCCTTGTTGTTGTTGCTGTTGTTGTTGTTCTCTCTCCGGTCTATATCATAGTGTTATGTTAGAGTGTTAACGCGTAACGACGGACGTCGAGGGCGTCACTGCATTTCGAAGAATTAGTGACAATTCCATGGAATATCAGAGCTTCTGAGCTATTTCACCAGGTCGTTGAAGCATTAAGAATGGCGTTGGTGGGCGTTGCTACAAGATGACACCTCACACGACGCATTCGCACCACGGATGGTCCATCTCTACACCAAATAACATCCTTCACTGCTAAAAAAAATGCCCACTTTCGCTACTACTCGTACTGATGACGTCACCCATGACGTCACAGATGCTGTGGATATCCCTGAACTCGGAATGTACACCCCGAGAGCTACAACATGGCACCTCTCAGGACGCATTCGGACCAAGGATGGTTCATCTCTACTCCGAATACCTTTATTCACTGCTCAAAAATGTCCACTTTCGCTACTGCTCCTACTGATGACGTCAACAATGACGTCACAGATGCTTCGGACATGCCTCATCTCGGATTGTACACCTCGAGAGCTACAAAATGACACCTCACACGACGCATTCGGACTAAGGATAGTCCATGTCGACCCCAAATACCTTCATGTACTGCCCGAAAATGACCACTTTCGCTACTACTGGTACCGATGACGTCATCAATGACGTCACAGATGACGCGGACATCCCTCAAATCGGAATGTACACCCCGAGAACTACAAGATGACACCTTCCAGGACGCATTCGAACCGTGAATAGCCCATCTCGACCCAAATACCTTCATGTACTGCCCGAAAATGGCCACTTTCGCTACTACTCGTACCGATGACGTCAACGATGACGTCACAGATGACGCGAACATCCCTCAAATCGGAATGTACACCCCGAGAACTACAAGATGACACCTTCCAGGACGCATTCGAACCGTGAATAGCCCATCTCGACCTCAAATACCTTCCTTCACTGCCCCAAAATGGCCACTTTACTTACTACAACCAACTGCGCATGCGCAGATTGACGCGACTTGCATTCAAAAACACGCCATTCTGACTCAACCCCACACAAGCTTCACTTTGACACCTTCCACGACCCATTCGAACCCATGGCGGTCCATCTCTATCCTGAAAATACACCCACATACCCCCCAAAATGCCTGTTTTCTATACTACGGGCCAGGCTGCGCATGCGCAGACTATTGAACACGGACGGACCATTAGTGTAGTCAAGTGCTCCTCCACGAGAGCTTCAAAATAAGACCTCATACGACATCATCGGATCATTAGGGACTCACCTAGACTCCAACATGTCCACCCCGTATGGCCCTATACACCCATAACCATGCAGTATAGGCCTATGGGCCTACCCAGGCCTTGGTGACTTTTTTCCAAAATTTCACCGATTCGCTCCGCGACCCTTGCTATGATGTTCTAAATGTTGAGACGTGAAAAACGAGACCCCACAACCCTACCGCAAATGTATAGAAGTCAGTTTCCCAGGGGGACAAACATCGGTCCTATACCCCAGTATGGGAATATATATTTATATATATATGTCTATATGGGGCTATATCGTACTTTTTCAAAAATTTCACCGATTCGCACGGGGACACTTCCTATCATGTTCTAAATGACGAGACGAGTAAAACGAGACCCCACAACCCTACCGCAAATGTATAGAAGTACGTTTCCCAGGGGGACAACCATTGATCCCATACCCCCAGTATGGGACTATATGAGGTTCGGTGACTTTTTCATTTAGTTGCAGTGTTACTTCCTGTTGGTTTTTGGTTCATACTATATACGCATTTTCCCGTAATTTAGAATAAAGTCCGTGTTCCGTATTTTTTCAGGAAAATTTTTACATACACCCACCCTGGAACTACGGGGAGATAACTCTATTGACAGGCGAGCCCCGTTAATTCCGGCGACCTATATACCCCTCATACCCCATATAGGCATTTTCCCAGGTTTTTCGATAAAGTCCGTGTTCCGTATTTTTTTTTTTTTTTCAGGAAAAATTTTACATGCACCCACCCAGCCAGCAAATACGCCTTCACCTAGGCTTCACTTTGATACCTCACTGACCCCATTCGACCAGTAGGGGCTCCCCTAGCTCCAACACGGCTATTTCCACACCCTTGGGCAACCGCGCATGCGCACAATGCCGCTATTTCAATCACACACCCAGCCCATTAGATGCCCCTTCACGAATGCTTCACTTTGATACCTCACTCGATCCCATTGGACCATTTGTGGCTCCCCTAGCTCCAACACGGCTATTTCCATACCCTTCGGCCACCGCGCATGCGCAGAATGCCGATACTTCAACCCCACACCCAGTCCACGAGATGCCCCCTCACGAATGCTTCACATGGATACCTCATACAACTCCATCGGTCCATTATGGGCTCCCCTAGATACCAAAACGTCTATTTCCATACCCTTGGGCCACCGCGCATGCGCAAAATGACGCTATTTCAACCCACTAGTCGAGTCAGATGCCCCTTCACATAAGCTTCACTTTGATACCTCACTCGATCCCATCGGACCATTATTGGCTTCACTAGCTCCAAAACGGCTATTTTCATACCCTCGGGCCACCGCGCATGCGCAGAATGGCGATATTTCAACCCCACACCCACCCCATTAGATGCCCCTTCACCTAGGCTTTACTTTGATACCTCACTCGAGCCCATTGGACCATTTGTGGCTCCCCTAGCTCCAACACGGCTATTTCCATATCCTTAGGCCACACGAGTTGTCTCCCTTGCGTCAATGTGTGCAGATGGCGCTACTGTCGACGCCGTGATATGGAAAGGGCATCCCCACACCATCCTGGAGCTGCCATTTTGTTTGTTGTTTTCTTGCGGAGATACACGGGACAATAAACACTCGACCCTAGGGTGGTACAGATGCTAGACTGATCCTATTAACATGGTACAACACCTATAGATTATGTTTATTACTAGGACGTCAGCGAAATACTAGTACCCATCCTCCGTGTGGCATTTATACTGTGAAAACACCCATGACATGACTGAAAAGAGCCTCACTCGGCCCAATCGGACCATGCAGCGTATTTGTAGTCTAGGGACTACTTTTCCTCCGCGGAAGCTTTCTTCCGCGACCGCATCACAGCCAAACCGCATCACCGCGGAGGAATACATCCATCCTCCGTATGGCAGAACTGTACAACACAGAACAAGTCTAGACATGCCTTGATCACGTGATCGTCATTGGGAAACACCCACTGGGGAATCCCCTCCCGTGACCTCCAAGTTCCTCCTCAATCCTCCCCCGGGGGGAACAAAAAAGTAGGTCAAGTAGACTCCTGCCGTCCTTACACTACTACTAATATATCAGAATATTGTTCCCTGCTCGATTTTAAAATACTTGCGCAATTTTGAATAAAAAGAAACAGCGGAATTTTAAATCCGCAAAACAAAAAAAAACACTCGCGAAATATATGCGTGCAGTTCCATTCCTGAGTAGGAAATTGACAATGAAACATTTTATCCGTGATTCGGGCCGAATCGACAAACATATTTTCAATTTCACAACACTGATAGTCACACAGGCCTCCCTGTCACACAAAGGTACACATACATGCATGTAGATGAGTATCGGACATACAGGCAGGTGAATCGTCAAGTCATCCACCTATTATCCTGATTGTTCATTGTTAATTGACATTATGGTGCAATTTGACTACGTTGAAACGAAACGTCGCTTGTTCATCTGAAATATTCAAAGATGAGAATGTGTTCCAGCATTAGTCGCCAGTCACCACCCATACAGAATTATCACGTCTAAAAACGGACGAACTTTATTGAAATCCAAACAGGTGTGACGTAAAATTTTAGCGAACGCAATATGGAGAAAACACAGTGTTTCAGAAGAAAAAGCAGTTTCGTGCCACAGAGGATCGACCAACGTGTGGCAATGGACCATAATATACCTGTCGTCTAATCCGTCCAGTCTTAGAGAAGAATGTGTACCTGTGGTTTAATCCATCCAACAGCAGACCAAGATTTTAACCGGTCGCACAATCCATTCAATGGTAGAGAAGGATTCTTACCTCTCGTCCAATCAATTCAATGACAGAGATGGAATTTGTTACCTGTCGCCCGATCCATCCAATCCCAAAGAAAGATTCTTTCATCCAGATGAATTTCGATAGATTACGGAAGCGAAAATGCTTGTGGAAGATGACTATAGATGTGTAGGTAACAAGAAAAATAGCATTCTCTCGACATAGCACAAAGGCTAAAATATTACTCTGATGTAGCTGGTAAGCAAATTTAATCCTGCAGCAGAGGCCGAAAATAGGTCTTATTTTTCGATCATTCCAGGGTGGTCAATAACACAAAAGATAAATTGTACAATTTTCAAGGTCGTTTTATTTTTCATAAAAACAGAAGCTCTAGATTTCATGAACTATAATACATAAGATCTATATCTCGTGAACTATAATAGAGAGAAATGTTTGTTTCAGTTTCCAAGATCGGGTGTTTTTCTCATAAAATAGAATCTCTATATTTCATGAAATAAAACACATAAGCCCTACATTTCGTGATCTATAATACATAGAAATGTTATTTGGGTGTGAAAATAAATGTTCTGCGGCTCAAATAGTGCAATGGGAATAGTAAACATCAATACATATGGCGGTCCAAGATGGCGGACTAACATTATCTCGCAACAAACAAGTTTAAATATGACAGATGAAGGTCATGATTAAGACGGTGGAACTGACACGCTGCAAATGCAACATCACACAGCATATGCCATACAAAAAGGGAAATTTGGTGATTTAGGAGTCAATGCGACTATACAAATAAGAAAAAAATATACAAAGAGAAAATTTTGCGTTTCGGTGTCAGTGCACCCAATGAAATTGTTTCTAAGTGAAAAATTATATGGTGGTTTGAATGGTGGCAACCCACGTCGCATAAATAACCAACCATCTAACCCACTAACCTTTTGTGTCATGCCCTCTTAAAAAAATGTTTACTCAGGAATGAAGGCAGGAAAACGTCAATAATGAAGGCTAATGAACATGATGTATCCAAGCGCTGTGGAAATGTCATAATGCGCTTCGTATTGGCAGTCGTTCAAAGAAACTTATCTCATGATTTTCAGATTTCCAAATGCACTGCATATACTCTATGCAGCTGAGATGTTTCTCTCCCCTAATGTTCGACAGCTCTTTCAGATGTAATTTGGTTCCGCACGGTAACTAATGAAGAACCAAACACTGTTTGGTTTTAAGAGTTGGTTCAGTTGTTGTCCTATATGAAAACATATTTTCGGTTCTATTTTTGGATCTTTGAAACTTAAATATCTCGATGGAGTTCGGTTGTATGATTTGGCTCTATATCTGATACCACATGGAAATTAATGAAGAAACGAATACTGTTTGATTCCACGAGTTGGTTCGATGGAACCAAATATAAAACAAACAAAATGTGTTTGGTTCTATATTTGGTTCCATGTGAGTCCATTCAAAGAACCAAATCTCTTTGGTTCCATAATCAGATTCTATTTGGTTCCATATTAAAACTTGGTTCCATATTTGGTGTTATGTGGAGTGGAACATGAGCAAATAAATGAAAATTACAATTTTGGAGTGCTTTTATTTTTGGACCTATATGAGCAGACACCATGTATGCAGATGATGTT
>JAVTVY010017653.1:0-62835 GCA_036873755.1 Hanleya hanleyi
GCGGCCGAAGGGTGTGAAAATAGCCTTTTTGGGGTTAGAGGCGTCCCTAATGGTCCAATCGGGTCGAGTGAGGTATCAAAGTGAAGGTGACGTGAAGGAGCATCTGATAAGACTGGGTGTGGGCTTGAATTAGGGTGATTCTGCGCATGCGCGAAGGCCGAAGGCTATGAAAATAGCCTTTTTTGGAGCTAGGGGAACCCCTAATGGTCTAATGGGGACGAGTGAGGTATCAAAGTGAAGCTGAGGTGAAGGAGCATCTAATGGACTGGGTGTGGGGTTGACATATCGATAAAAAATGGATATGACCTTGAACTGATCACGTGACCTCCCCGTGATGACAAATACCCAGAACCAAGTGAGTACATGCATCCCATAGTCCCAGGTCACGCCCGATTCACGCAGAGCGGAAGTGACGTCATACACCTGCGCACAACCGTGATGGAAAAAAATGGATATGACCTTGAACTGATCACGTGACCTCCCCGTGATGACAAATACCCAGAACCAAGTCAGTACATGCATCCCATAGTCCCAGGTCACACCCGATTCACGCAGACCGGAAGTGACGTCATACACCTGCGCACAACCGTGATGGGAAAAACCCAGAACCAAGTCAGTACATGCATTCCATACAGGCAGAATGCAGGCAGGCAAGCAAGGCAGGGATGCAGGCAGGCAGGCAGGCAGGGAGACAGGTCAGGTCAGGTAAGTCAGATTGAATACACCCCTTTCCCTAAAAATGGACTCCTTTTATACGTTTTTCTATCCACCTCCCACCATGCACTGAGACACAAAAACTGGCCGCCATTTTGAACCCACCATGCACTGACTGACACCACACCACACACGACACTAAAACGGGCCGCCATTTTGAACCCACCATGCACTGACTGACACCACCACACGACACAAAAACTGGCCGCCATTTTGAACCCACCATGCACTGACTGACACCACACCACACACGACACTAAAACGGGCCGCCATTTTGAACCCACACCACAAAGGACACATAAACTGGCCGCCATTTTGAACCCACCATGCACTCACTGACACCACCACACGACACAAAAACTGGCCGCCATTTTGAACCCACCATGCACTCACTGACACCACCACACGACACAAAAACTGGCCGCCATTTTGAACCCACCATGCACTGACTGACACCACCACACGACACAAAAACTGGCCGCCATTTTGAACCCACCATGCACTCACTGACACCACCACACGACACAAAAACGGGCCGCCATTTTGAACCCACCATGCACTCACTGACACCACCACACGACATAAAAACTGGCCGCCATTTTGAACCCACACCACACACGACACATAAACTGGCCGCCATCTTGGTCCCACCACACGACTCAAAAACTGACCGACGACACAAAAACTGGCCGCCATTTTGAACCCACCATGCACTGACTCACACAACACCACACACGACACAAAAACTGGCCGCCATTTTGAACCCACCATGCACTGACTGACACCACCACACGACACAAAAACTGGCCGCCATTTTGAACCCACCTCCCACCACATCAATCAAAAAATCAGACCACGCCTTCCACCCCCCACCAGCCAATCAGAATCACGCTTACATACCACCAATTGTGACGTCATCGTTACATCCGGGTGAAATAGACTTCTATTTGCTCACTACATACTACTACGGTTGTTATACAGCGTCCAGAATAGGGCGTTGTCAACATCGCTAGACTTGTCTATTTCACTTAGCTGAGCAGATACATATTCGTCGAATGACCGTCTCATATGCTTTCTAAATGTGGATTTTGATTCTTTATATTCCCTGTATGCCTCGTATTCTACACCCCTCGGTCTCCCTTCACTTAACCACACAGAGAACGAGTTCGTTTCATATACTTATGTGAATCTCGTAATACGTTGTTCCAGTATGGCTTTAAGTGTTTTCTGTATTGCGTAACCGGTATCGTTTGATCTGCAGCTTCGTGAAGGCATCTCACTACTTGTTGGTAATACATTTCAATCTCACTCGAATCCATCATCTCTTCGGAAACGTAAACCACTTGACCACGTAAATTGGGGATCAAATCAAAGACCAAGATGTTAAAAAGCCACCCTTGACCAAAACTTCTACAATCTCAGCACTACACAAGCGCTGGTATTCCCCACAGTTTTTTTATTCTTTATGTTCGACGTACCGTAAGCCTATTGTGGATGACCTATTTACTCACTTTGACCCTCTTTATATCTGTTGACAGTTGTCTCGGTAATTCGATCTGTCCGTATGTTCAGTTAGATCAGACCGCGGGAAGTAGGGTCAGCGCATGCGCTCCCGCCCAAAATAGAACTCCAATTTCAACCTTAAGACAAACGATTCTCAACCTGGTAATATCTTTGCGTTGTGACCTAATTCTTCGTGATTAACATGATTTATGTCGTGAGAAAGATTTTATTTGTCAATGTTTTAATGTCTACACCTCCTTTCCAAAGTCTTTCCTTAATAGTCAATAATTAATTGTTCCCTTATTTGTCCCCGTCTCTTAACATGCCACTCATATATTCTATTCATTGCCTTATTTTCTTCCTTGATATTTCCTCATAAGTTTGTCAAAATATTCCCACGGTGAACACATTTAAAAAAGAAATAGCAACGAAAACGTCTACGAGTAATATTCTTTTTCGTGTGTATATCATCTATGTCCTGCAAAACATCCCTTAAAATGTGAGTAAATGATGTCTTAATACAGTCTGAAAATGTCTCACATTGTCATCAGTGTATTTGAAACATTTTTTTCGGTATTTTATGTAATAGGTTAACACTACCTGGCCTTGGGGGGGCCTTTCCGAACCCTCTGTTGCTTTTTTGCTCTTACATCCGGAACTACATGGAGTAGAGCTGAGACTCCGTGACTTTGCAGACTATCATCTTGGGGTCATTCTGAGCCTATTTGCATGGCAGGGGATCATGGGTAAATTCAAAATGGCGGTCATGTGATATTTTCGTCAGATTTCTTGAAAATGTGTGCTTTCTGCATGGAAAAGTGAAAAAAAACTATTTTATTTCATATCAGATCATTATTTACAGAAAAAAAGAAACATATAAATAAAAAAATCGAGAAATCTGACTGAAAAATCGTTCAAAAATGCTTCTTTTGAAAATGACATCACTGTGACGTCATCATGGCGACCATCTTGAATTTGTTTACATTTTTTGTAGAGCTTGACACAGAGGTATAGTCTGGTAAGTTTCATCTTTCTAACCTTAGGGACCGGAAAACTATATAGGGGCACCCCCCCCCCCCACACCAAACCTATTTGAAAAAAAACAGCCACAAAAACGTCTACGAGTAATATTCTTTTTCCGTGTGTATATCATCTATGTCCTGCAAAATCTCCCTTAAAATTGTGAGTAAAGGATATTTTAATACAGTCTGAAAATGTCTCACATCGTCATCAATGTATTTGTAACACTTTTTTTTTTAAGTTTCGGTATTTTATGTAATAGGTTAACGCTACCTGACCTGCGGGGGAGGCACTTTCGGAACCCCCAGCTGTTGTTTTTTTGCTCTTATTTCCGGAACTACATGGAATAGAGAGCTGAGACTCCGTGACTTTGCAGATTATCATATTGGGGTCATTCTGAGCCTATTTGTATGCTCTAATATCTAGAATGACATGGAATAGAGAGCTGAGACTCCGTGACTTTGCAGATGATCATATTGAGGACATTTTTAGCCTATTTGCATGGCGGAGGATCATGGGTGAATTCAAAATGGCGGTCATGTGATATTTTCGTCAGATTTTTTTCAAAAATTTCAGCTCTGCAAGCTTAGGGATAGGAAAATTATATAGGGGGCATTCCTCCCCCCGAGGTACATCCGAAATTGCCCAGGCCAGCTAGGGTTGATATATTGCAACAATATCGCATTGCACTAGGAGGTTTTCGTCAAAAGCTGTGGTATTTGGAATACCTACTGTAGTGTGTAATTTCCCCAGGACGATTGGGAAAACTTTACATAAAAGTTGTCGAACAAAAAATCCTTGAGTTGTCGCTCTGGCACGAAACGTACACAGGTTGTTTTTTAGCAAAAAACATAAGTCTCTCCCAACTTTCCACTTTGCCTTGAATGGACACAGTATTGAATGTGAATGTGGCAATAAGTGTCCAAAGCAATGCTGCGCATCTTTAGGCCTGTACATACATGTACAAGTAGACGGACGGACGGACACCCCCGCATGCATGCACTCACACCAAAGCCTAACCAGATGAGGAGGCCATGGCAATGATGCTTCGGTGAAATTTCGTCCAGTAGTTCTCCAGATACCTTGCAGACAAGTCCCGTCTATACATGTATAAGTAGACGAACGGCCGGACACCGGACGGACGAACACACACAAAAACCTAATCCGATGGGGTGGTCATAAAGCTTCCAACTTCCATAAAGTTTGGTGAAATTCTGTGCAACCGTAGTCCAGTTATCTTGCAGACAAGGCATATGTATACATGTAGAAGTAGACGGACGGACACCAAACTCTAACAAACGCATGTACACCAGCACCTAATCAAATGAGGAGGCCGCTCTAGTGAAACTTCCAATCAAGTTTAGTGAAATTCCGTCCAGTAGTTCTCCAGATATCTTGCAGACAATGCCTGTATATACATGTATGTATGTACACGAAGACGGACACCCCGACGAATGGACTGAAACTGGACAAGGACGGACGAGCCGACACCACACCACGCCAATCAGAGGAGGAGATCATTCGAAGATAAAGCAGATACTGGTCAAGGACGGATGCATCGTCAAATACCAAACGCTAATCAGAGGAGGAAGTCATTCGAATGAAGGTTCCCATCCAAGTTTGTTGGAACTCTGTCGAGTAGTTACCAGATATCTTACAGACAAGGCTTGTATATACATGTACAAGTAGACGGACGAACGGACACTGGACAAGGGCACACCCACACGCACTCCCCCACCCGCCACACAAGCCATTCCAACGAAGCTTCCATTAAAGCCTCATGAAATTCCTTGCAGCAGTTAAGGAACGGACAGACAGACACGGGAAAGGCAGACAGCACAACCACTAAATGTCTCCCCAACATAATTCGGTGAGACAAAAAAAATACTGATTATAAAGTGTGTTTTTATTATCGGAAATAAAACTTGGGTGTAAATGATAAACACATGTCTCGCAAAACTTTATTGAAATATTACACATTTGCATGTGATGTTTTACTATTGCTTTGGGAATATGGGTTCACAAGTGTGCTAAAGTGCCATTGAACCACATTCTAGAATGATACGAGAATGTTATGTGCTAGCTGTGATGTTAAGTCAAAATACAACTTGATCTAAATAATAATTAGCATAATAGATATTCTGTCATCTAGAGTGCGTCGTAACACTGTTAAAGGCAAGTTCCCATTTCCGGAAACCTATTGGAAACTGGCTTGGAAAGTGTAGGGTTACAGTTCACAGTAGGTTTCCGTCGAGTGTCGGGAATTGGGAACTTGAACTCTTCATTCAGGGAAAATCACGGACAGTGATACAGCACTAGTTACATCAGGATATTTTGCATGCAAATAAGAGTTATCTGAAGTGACCCAGTCAGCGAGGGGAATACCATTTGTGAGAAAATGAATGTATTACTTAGCAATGTAAGTAATCCATTTCCAAGAAGGAAGAGTTCAGGTTTCGTAGTTGCGATGTTACGTATACATGTACGTATAAATCGTGTACGACCAGAGTGTACATGTATAGACACACTACTGCCATACGACCTGCAGCGTAACGGAAGAGTTACACTGCCGGATTCACCGCTATTTTCGGGGATAGAAGACCAGTCAGCCTTTTACAGTTCGGGTCGACGTTGTTTACATAAATCAGTAGAATGTAATAGGAGAGTTGAAGCGCAGGGAAGCCGGGGAAGCCTATTACGTCACCAAAAAAAATTGATCAACATGATCTCATAACTAGGTCAATAAGTCACCATTAGTAAGACCACTAGGTCGCCTTAAGTAGGTCAGCATATCGTAAATACTCCGAAGTCTTATTGATTCCTATGTTGATAGTGATGAATGAGGCATGAAATGCGTAAATTCCTCAGTTATGCCCCTAGAGCGTCCAAATTTTGTTTTCGAGTTAAAAAAAAATTCGATTTTATATCGAAATCTCGGGAACTAAGACAGATAGAGACTCGTGGCTTGCGGCGTCGTATTCCTCTCCTATAGATTTACAATAATGATCCTATACAATTTTATCGCCTAACGGTAACTTTCGCCGCAATTAGACGATAATCGGTGTCACGTGATTCGGCCATTTCTCGCGAAAAAAGCGACATGTTTGTGGCGTTGTATTCCTCGTGTCGAGATCTACCGTAAAGCTCCTATACGAATTTATCGTATGTCCATAACTTTCCCCGCTATTCTGATGCGCATGCGTGGTGGTGATGGTTGGGGGGTGGTGGTAGTGTACTGGACCCACACACACACACTTGGAGAGATAGTATGCTCTTTCTTGTACACGGAGAATGTAAAATGTGTATGTTTTATGGGAAAATAGGAAGATTTGTCGACCATAGTGTTCCAGCACAGGCAGCAAATTCAAACACTTGGAGCCAGAGAATGTAAAATTTGTGTGTGGTCATAAGTAGGCCGAGACGACCTTTGCAACTAGGTTAGTAGGTCAAGTTGGCGTCATATCCGTGTCAAAGGTCACTTCCGGTCACGGTACGGCCCAACAAGAGTTAGCTCCCCCTACATGTCGGTCTGTTAGGCCTTACCTTAACGCCTTATCCTACCGCCCTAGCATACCAGTTTTTCTTTTCTGGGCAAACCCTTGTTCTATTTATAGATCACACGGAAGTAGTAGAGAACGGGGAGTTTCGGAGGTGCAATGAAGAGCGTTTGGGGAGATGAGGGCCTTTATCCACACGGCTACCTGGAGGAGGAAGTGGAGGAGGAGGAGAAGGAATTATATGACTAGTACAAAATAGAGACAAAGCAATACGAAGATTGCTAAATAATCGCTTTATTATTCAAATCATAGCACTGCACAAATAATGAGAGAAACTGCTTATATGAAATACATCTCCATTGTGGGTATCATTTCGAATATTTCCACTGGGGTCTTTATTCGGAGTCCTCGCTATCACCATCATCAATCAACTTATCGAATAAGCATTTCCGCATCTTAAACGTCTGTCTGAGTGCTTCATCATAGTCTATGTCGTATATCGTTTGCAAACGCCTCGTTGTTTTCAAGATCTCGTTATGAATATAATCGGTTTGTACCTGTTGTATGTTCATGAGGAGATTGTAGTATTTTTGACGTAAAGTCTTCATCATCGTTGGAGTATAATCCTCCATAGCATTCGCACCAGACTCATCCTCGTAGTAACCTTGGCTTGTATATCGCTGTTTTCTCTCGTCGATGTCAATCTCTCGCGATAGGTTTACCGAACATGTTTTTCCACACGTTATATTTGACCCGTTTCCGCAAGTGGGTACAGTGGGTAGATCTTTTTCCCCAGGTTGGATGAATTCGTCATCTGAAGGGTATTTTCTCTTTCGTCGTTCCATTTCATTCCCGCTCCTATGGATCATCTGCCTCTGCTGAGACTATCATTTTCATTCCGTTTGAACCACGGTGCATCCATCTTCGTATATAATCCCTCTCCCACTTGTTCATTCCTCTTAGCGGACCATGCCGGATCGTGAGATGGTATGCGTTGAATTTGAGTTGATGGATTATGAATTGGGGCTGGACGAGGTGGCAGTTGTTCTTCTTTCACGAGTTCCTCATCGCCTGATATTACATTGGTAGACAGTCTGTCATTTTCCGCTGTATGAGGTTTTAAATCGATGAACAGACATCCGTACGGACGAGATGTGGCTTCGTGAAATTTTGCCATGAAATGTGTCGTATCCCGGAGAAAGATCCGTCTCCCGAACGTGCTAATTTGCTGTCTATCAATAGTATTATTGAATAGAATGAAATACTGGGAGTTTAGTGTGATATCTCGAGATGCCTTGCCTTGAGGGAAGAGATTCTGAGCCAGATAAATTATGGACAAATTTCTGTGATGCAACTATTTCTTCGTGCTTTACCTCACCCATCAAATCGTCCAGAACAATAACATTGGTTTGGTCGGGGTCGAAGTAATACTCTTCGCCTATGTCATGGGGTATGCCGGGGAGGAAGTTTACATTTTTTAGACTTGTAGATTCATAGGCTGACTGCCATTGACTGTGACACCATACAATGCGCGTTGGAGAGGAATCGATATTAGCACATTCCAAAAATTTCATTACCCAAGATGTCTTCCCACAACCAGTCGGGCCGCTGACGATCATAGTAAATGGATGTGGTGATGCTCTTGAAAGAGCCATAGATGAAGTCTCGCGAGTACGTTTATATGGATGTTCTGCTATTATCCCCTGTTGGTGTATAAGTTGATGTCTCATCAGGTTATCTGGACGCGAGAATGTTTTCTGACACACCGTTCACTTGTTTGTCATGTTGACGCTTCTCTGCCAAAACGTAGATTAATTCTAATATCATTTCTCTCTATATTTTATACTATGCGGTATATCCTCCTCCTCCTCTTCCTCCTCCTCCTCCTCCTCTTCCTCTTTCTCCTCCTCCTCTTTCCGCGTTCCCTTTACTGGCACTTGCACGCTTACTTTGTGACGCTGTCTACAGAGTTCTGCTTTAGCCTGCTCTACAACTTGCTGTGCCGGTGAAATTAGTTCAACTGTCATTTCTCTTGTTCGTGATTTGTTAGTCGAGTTCACCGTACTGTTGCCTTGTGCAATATTAAGAGAGTTTGGAGGAGAATGCACTCTCTGTCCTCTAATCTCACAAATTTCCTCCTTTAGGTAAGCTCTGCTCTGGTCTCGATAAAATTTAATCCACATATCTACATAGTCAAGATTGTCTTCTGCGGACATGATAAAGCGACAGTAGTAATGCGTTCAACGGTTTCTAAAGGAATGCAAAAATTTCTCTCATACAGTTATGATATAGGTATGACAACATGGAATGTCGTAAAGAGGTATTTGACGAGGTATGGCGGACACATAGTCTATACAACGGTATAAGTTTCCTCTCTAGGACGATTCTCGGGGAATTACAGGGGTCTTTATTGGGAATGGACAGTTTCGGAGTCCTCGTTGTCACTCAAAGTCGATTCAAGAAGATAATTTCCAGTTTCCAGCTGCTTCTCCATAAAGCTTTGAAATGCCACATGCAAGGTCAGCAGATTCTGGACGCGGGTAGTTGTGTTGGTATCGTCTTCGGATCCTATCTGTTTCTTATGCAGTAGAAGCCATACTCGGGTCAACAATTGGATGTCATCTAAGAGCGTGATAAGTTGACAACGCATGCGTTGGTACTGAGAGGCATCATTGGTCTGACCTTGGGGTGTATTGATAATAACATCGAGTTGAACGTTGGTTCTACGTATTGCTTCAGCTAGAATATCCGCATCGTGGGGTTCAAAGTTTACATCGGTCAGCGTTGACTTCGTAGCGTCTATTGTGTTAATGCCGTCATTTTCATCTGACGACGATACAGCTCACCAATCCCCAGTGTACGAGTTGTCACAGCGACACAGCTCACCAATTACCAATATACGAGTTGTCAGAGCATTTCAATCATAGCTCTCTAGATTTGTATCTAATACTGCTTAAGCCGGTGCTAGGGGCCGTGTGCTCATATCATCCAAGTTGCCACATGAACAGGTACAATAAAAGCGTACCTGAGATACAACACATATCAAGAATCGTTAGATTCTTGGTATGTGCTTTAGAATAGGTTAACCGGAAGACTATACTGTGAAGTCATGTGGCTCTGCCAGTATGTCGGCACCTCTTCCCACTTCCCTTATATGTGTTGTAATTCATGGTGAAATATAGAAGATGTTACCGTGTGGGCTAGCCTTATAGATTCGCAGACGGGCCACCATTGGCTATAGCACCATACATTGCATGTTCAACCATTCAACGCCGAGGAACACTTCTTCTAAAAATTTCATCACCCATAACACATATAGCGAGAATATATGACGTCACCTCAACCTATTTAAGACGACGCCTCGACCTACTAACCTAGTTCCAATGGTCGTCTCGACCTAGTTAATTATATAAGGTCATCCCGACCTATTTATGAAGATATGGTGACCTACGCATAGTGGCCTACTTACTTACTTATGGTGACCTAGTGGCCTACATATGGTCCTCCTCCTCCTCCTCCTCACTCTTCCTCCTCCTCCTCCTCCTCCTCCTCCTAATTCCTACTTCTCCTCCTCCTCCTCCTCCTCACATACGCTAAGGTAACTCTACCAGGTAGCCCTATGGATAAAGGCCCTCATCTCCCCAAACGCTCTTCATTGTACCTCCGAACCTCCCCGTTCTCTACTACTTCCGTGTGATCTATAAATAGAACAAGGGTTTGCCCAGAAAAGAAAAAAACTGGTATGCTAGGGCGTTAGGATAAGGTGTTAGGGTAAGTCCTAACAGACCGATATGTAGGGGGAGATCACTCTTGTTGGGCCGTACCGTGACAGGAAGTGACCGTTGACACGGATATGACGTCAAATTGACCTACTAACCTAGTTGCAAAGGTCGTCTCGACCTACTTATGACCACACACACATTTTACATTCTCCGGGTGCAAGGAAGAGCATACTATCGCTCCAAGTGTGTGTGTGTGGGTCCAATACACCACCACCACCACCACCACCACCACCACCACCGAGCATGCGCACCCGAATAGCGGGGAAAGTTACGGAGATAAGATAAATTCGTATAGGAGCTATACGGTAGAACTCGACACGA
Organism: Hanleya hanleyi; assembly: GCA_036873755.1. Taxonomy (NCBI): domain Eukaryota; kingdom Metazoa; phylum Mollusca; class Polyplacophora; order Lepidopleurida; family Hanleyidae; genus Hanleya; species Hanleya hanleyi. The sequence goes on from JAVTVY010017653.1 coordinate 10,838, forward strand.
GGAATACAATGCCGCAAACAACGCGCGCGTATGTCGCTTATTTCTCGAGAAGTGGTCCGAATCACGTGACACCGATTATCGTCTAATTCCGGCGAAAGTTACGGTATTGTACATCTATCCGAGAGGAATACGACGCCTCAGTCCGCGAGTCTCTATCTGTTTTAGTTCTCGAGATATCGCTTTCTGTAATTTATAGAAAATACGACGAAACTCGGCAGTCAAAAACAAAATCGAATTTTTTTTTACTCCAAAACGAAATTTGGACGCTCTAGGGGCATAACTGAGGAATTTACGGGATATATGTGTCATAATACAACAGTATCAACATATGAATCAATACGACTTCGGTACTTAGCTGGTTTATTGGGGCGGACACTCACTCTCAAACCGCCGTCTTTTTTAATGATGTCATCGGCGTCCCCGGCATCACTGCACTTCAACTCTCCTATTACATTCTACCTAAATCCTTTAAGCTCTAAGCTATTTCCACAGGGGATGCCAGGTGACTTGTCACTCCGGCCAAGGTTGGACGGTTCATACAGAAGGTTGTAGACTCAGGAAAATATAACTTGTAGATCGGCGGTTTATGCTCGAGAGATTAGATCGTGACATTTCATGTAGTGACTCCGGTCCGAGTTGGCGTAAGCTGTAGTCCTCTGATTTGATGAGCGAAAATCTTCCCAAAACGTTGACTGATTAACCGTAAATAGCACATCCCTCAATGATTATAACCATTGCAACCCTCAGTGCCAACGGCGCAAACTTACACGTAATGCATTTGCTTACAGTCAGTAGGTAACAGCTTCGGCACTTATATTTTACGCTCGTTAGCTCTGCTTCGCTCTACTTGGTATTGTAAATACGATTTGAGCGATATGCGAGAGGTGGGAAAAATTGACGACGTCTGAAGACTAAAAAGCAACCATATGACTCTACAGGAGAGAATCCCTCGGCATCTAACATTCAGATCCCACAATACGGTTGATTCTCGGATGTAGCCTTAATATGTCAGCCGCGCTTTTATTGCAGCTGTCCATGTGTAGACTATAAAGCATCCACACGGCCCCTAGCACCGGTTTAAGCGGAATTAGATACGCTAGCTCGGTAGTTGTGATGACAGATCAGCTCAAACAACTCATCTGATGTAAATGGATGAGCATCGTGGAAGTCTGATGGAGTGAACGCTTCAAAATGGAGTAAACCTGATAAATGCAGGAATGCACAGAAAAACTAACCTGCAATGCGCGACGTCGTACGGCTTAAATTTCCCACCAAAACAATAAACCTACATATACTTGTCGAGTGACATGTACAGAGGGCGGGCCTCGAGAGCTAGTAGTCCACCAGCAGAATCATACCATAGTAGTGAGGACAACGATAGCATATTAGTGGGGAAATAGACCGGCACGGGCATCTTCACAGCATTATCTATGAATTACATCTATAAACTCTTCTTTCTGTTATAGTAAAGGTAACGTATAACTTATACATTTAGGGATTTTTATATCAAGATTTGAACGCTTCGCGACACTAAATCCTGTATCTCGAGTATACCTTTACTGGAATATATGTGTATTGTTTTATCGCATTACTCTGCTTTGGTTGTCTCTAAAAGTATTCCTTTTCCAGCCCCTCAATCCAGACAAGGTGGCAGCACTTGTACATCCCATTGCTACTGGAACGTTTTTTACCGCTCGAGCGTTTCAGGAGTAACTTGAACATAACCAGGGATATGTTAGATGGATTGGTAACTAACCTATTTGTTTACACCAAGCTGTGGTGAGGCAAAATCACATTTCGTTTCAAAGAGTCTGACATGAGCTAAGAAATGAGTTAATATCGTCTGGTATAATTGATAATCCTCTTCCTATACACTTTCACACATAACACTGAGCAAAGCTAACTGCTATTTCACAGTGACAAAGTAAAATTCAATACGATGCCTTTATATTTGAGAAGGGATTTAATGCGTAACACGACATTATCTTGTAATTAACTGACATCTATAGATATTGTGACAGACGACACAATTAGCCGGACACAGTCTGTAATGCATATTTTCTAAACCCTCAATCTACCTAAAGTTTAATTTTGAACGCTTTCTACTGGAACGAAGAGGATCTTTAAATATTGATCTGAGTAAAGGCCTGATTGAAAATGAAAGTCAATCTTCCATGCTGGTAGTGAGTACGACTAAGGAACGGAAGTGTTCTCAGTGTCCTCAGTGAAGCACCCTTTCCGCAACACAAACAATAGGCTGCTGCTTATGTCCAACCCTGAATGACAATGCACATAATGCCCTTATTTCGGTGAAAAATAATTTTGAATATGGAGCTGAAGCGTGCCAAGCACCGAGAAGCCATCGTCATTGGTGTATCGAAATATGTCCGGATAGGCATATTCGCCTTTAGAATACTCCTCTAATTAATTACGTCCACAGTTACAATAGGAGGCATTAAAATAGCCCAATGGGCCGCAATACCTCTCGGCTATCAGTTATTATCTAAATAAAAATGTCTGCACTGCATTAGAAGTATTTTTAGAACTTTGACAACTACGTTAACAAAAATGTGATCTAGTATGGTTGACCGTGGTACTCTCACGCAGAAAATACATAGGATATTGGGCCATGTCAGCTATTGCCAAGACCTTAATTGGTGAGAATAATTTTACGCTGTGGTTCTGATAGTGCATGATCGAATTCCTAGCTCTAATCATACTCTTCTATATGGTTCTTCATACTGCAATCAAGTAATTTAATCTTGGAAATATAGATCAAGCACAGTCATCTTCAACAGGTTTCTGGTATATACTCACTTAATCGCATGCAGAACATGAATTCGGATATCTTAGACTTAAAGTATATAATTTGACCTTTAGAACCAAGGCCAAGGTCAGTATTATTCTATAGACTTCAGGCCCATCAGCATGTGTATCATAAATTTGGACCATATAGATATAACAGTATTTTTGTTATTTTGGGATTACACTTTCTTAGAATAGCACAGATTCTAGTGCTGAGAATTGGATATAATCTTTCATGCAATGTCGTTCTATACAGAATCTGAATTTGTCAAGGTCAGTCATCTTCAACAAAATTCTGGACCATTGCCAGATTTATACATAATATCAATTTGGAAAGCCTTGCTGTAATTCTTCATGTTATATCACCCTGAAAAGAAAAGGTCAGTCAACTGGGATAGGCCTCTATTGAATCACCAGTTGCATATGTAATTCGAATTTGGAGATCCTAGCTTTATTCTTCAAAAACATTGAAAATTCTCGAACTAGAAGTTGCATGGATATTGGCTTAATATTGAATAACGGACTAGACGCTTGCATTGATACGATCTGACGATTTTCGATACATTTCTGACTCATCGCAACCTGTATATTTAGTATGACTCCAACGTGACTGACTATAGCCCCCCCCCCGTGACATACCAGGAAAGATGGACAGACAGACGACGACGACGACAGCGATAATACCCGTCATTATTTAATTCGACCATATTTGTACAGGCTAGCCTCTTCAGTGAAGAACACAGATCCCCCGCAGAGCCACTGAGCAAAGGACCATGGGAAAATTCAAAAATGGCGGCCAAGTAATATAGTCTCCGCATTTAAACTCAACTTGACCTACTTATTTGTTCCCCCGGGTAAAATTTAAGGGGGCTGGTCACATGGCGATCACGTGATCAAGGCATGTCCTGACTTGTTCTGGGCTGGGGGTGATCACGCGGTTATCAAGGCATGTCCTGACTTGTTCTGGGCTGGGGGTTGTCACGTGCCGAACACGTGGCTCCCCGAAGGAAAACTGCAACAATGTTGCACTACGATCGCTACAGTGTTGCGGTATCGTGAACACCTGGTCTGGTGCCTACGTGTCGTGTGAGTGAGCTCACGTGCCGAACACCTGGCTCCCGGAAGGAAAACTGCAACAATGTTGCAGTACGATCGCTACAATGTTGCGGCATCGTGAACACCTGGTCTGGTGCCTACGTGTCTGTGTGAATGAGCTCACATGCCGAACACCTGGCTCCCCGAAGGAAAAATGACGAGCTTGGTAGTATTCTAGATTAACCTGGAAAAGATGGACAGTTCCATTTGGACCAATCAGCGGCCGAGAAAAAGAACCAATCAGCGGTCGAAAAAAAGTACCAATCAGCGATCGAGCAATCAGCCAATCGAATTGGGGTACCCACGGTGTGCTTTCGACGCCGTCCGCCGGTGCATCCAGGGACTTTTTTCCTATAAAAAGTCGGGAGTTTCATGGCATTGCTTCATTCGATACCGGAATACCGGATACCTGACCTATCTGAATCGTGGATATACCTCAGCCAGCCTAATCAGCCTGTCTATCTGAGCCTGCCTGAATTCTACTAGATCTGCACCTGACCAGTGGATATACCTCAGCCAGCCGAATCAGTCTGTCTATCTGAGCCTGCTTGACCCGTGGATATCCCCCAACCTGTCTATCTGAGCCTACCTCACCTTTACCACATCTGCCTAACCAGCACCCGCAAGTAATGTTTTATATTTTTTTATATATATTTTTATATATATATATTTTGATATATATTTTGATATATATATATTATATATATATATTTTTATATAATCTTTTATATTTTTTTATGTAGGGAATACCCCCTCCCCCCCTCCCACTCGGGAATTTTTCTCTCAGCTTAGGACTTTAGGAGAATGTGTGACAGTGGAAAAAACCACCACATACTGTGCAGTTATTCGGATGGAAGATATTTGCTTTATGGCCAAATTTTAGTATCTTGGGAGGCATTCATATATTGGCAGAATCTGTTCAGTCAAAACATACTTCATCAGCCGTTATTATGTCAACAGACTCCTATTTTTAGATTGTTACAATGTAGCGCGTTTGACCGCGGGCGATTTTCTTCGCGCCATTGCGTGGAAATGCCGTTCTTAGACCATTTATAAATGCAAATTTCATGTATTTTCTCAAGCAGTTCATGAAATATAAGGCTCGGGTTACAATATACCAGAACTATAGAATTTAGTGCTTACGTAGCAACATTGTGGGCGCTGTAGTTTTCCAGATAGGCAGTTTTTCGGTTGTGGTACACGAAATCGAACATTCTAGCCTACCATGTTGTTGTTGTCACGGACATTCGCGATATTTTAAGATACATTTTTCATTGAAAGCACAAATTAGTATATAGTAGGGAAACTTGGCTTACCTTCATGATAACGAGTTTAGTCCGATTCCTGACCATGTGAACACTACACCGGGAAAATCCCATATTGCCGGGATTTTTATGCGTAGATGTCTGTAGGTGAATGCAAACGCATCAATCCTTGGGAACGTAGCGCGGTTTGCGTAATATATTGAAATCACTGTAAATTACAAGCTCACCCACAACTCAGCCGCCCCTCCATCAAAGTCCAAGTGATAGTCTTTTTAGTTCTACCTAACGTTTTTTTCAAAATTTACACATGATTCACCTAGCATCTCTGCTAAAACACATCTGCGTTCAACGATCTGCTTGAAGGCTATGAGTGACAGCTGTCACCGATGCAAAATGTAGCCATTTCTTCACGCGCGGTGACGGGTCATTCATAAATTTACTACTGCCACGCCTACTACGACACTCATTTCAGTTCATCTTAGATTAATTATCAAACCGTAACAACTGCAAATTGCATCACTTTCAATACTGATAGTCCAGATCTCTTTATCATGTAATAAATCCGTTCTCTCAATAGAATTCAGAAAAAAAATAAGTAAAATACTAGACATTGTTGGTACAATGACACGGTATTTACCCCAAGCGTATCCTGTACACTGAAAATCATAACGGAGTAAATTTAGATAAGTGAGTAAACCTCTTGTCTCTCCGGTAACACACATAAAACTTATCGCCGTGTGTAAATTTACACTCGCTACTGTTTAAATAGTATACACACGCCGAATGAGTAAATTTACTCAAGCTATAGGAGTAGTAATAATTCAGCAATGAGTAGATATACTTCCAAAATTATTTTAGTCACTGGGGTACGTCATATTCAAGATAACGATGTCGGGGATTGGGTAACTTTGACATGTTGAGCTGGGAGAATTCAGCTTGCGGCGCAGAGGATAGTAACAGTAACATGTAGTAGTATAAAAAGCGCATTTCAAACCCTATTGACCTGGCAACGAAGAGATGTATTAGTCTTCATATTTTAGTAGTATAAAAAGCGCATTTCGATCCCTATTGACCTGGCAACGAAGAGGTGTATCTTCGCATTTTAGTAGTATAAAAAGCGCATGTCGAGCCCTATTGACCTTACCCCTCCAAAGAAATGCGTTAAGAATTCGTCATCAATTCATTGTGTTAAAGTCAAAATCTGCTCTATTACAGGGTATATACGACCAGGATGAGACGTGACCGATCAAGATCTCACTTGGCGCGTGACAATGTAAGAGGAAAACAAGACTTTCCTGAGGATCCAGCTGTGCCTCCCGCTGACGACTTGCCCGGAGACCACCCTGTGAGTGAAATTTATCGGCGTCACTGGAACACCATCCGCCGTTGTTTCCACCGTCATCGGCCCATACTGGACTTACAGCTTTCAAGTTGAATCTGACATTCGGCTACATCTTACGGCACAAACAGACGGATCAACTGCGGTATTTTTATCCCAGCAATAACAGTTATGTGTTTGACCAGCCGCTCACCATCACCAATCGTGCGTCACTGGAACCACTCATCGACCAAATCACTACGTTGGATCCGTTGGAATGGGCGCGCCTGCAACGTCCCAACACCAAATGGACTGTAGAAATGGTCACGAACGTCACATTTTTCGTGACCAAATCTTCGAGGAACTGGCTGATGAAGGAATTGTGATATCGGAGCATCGTTATTTTCCATACCGGGCATGTTACGATTTCGAGGCGATTTTGGAACCGATGAAAGCGGCCTCGGCGAAAACGCAGTGGACACAGCGCCATATTCCTCTGAGTATCAGTATTTCCACCAACGTGCTCGGCTATGACGCTGCACCCGTCTGTTTCGTGTCGTCGGGGGACCCCCATGAGTTGATTACCCGGATGATGATGTATTTAGAGGAAGTGAGTGCGGCTAGTACGGAACTATTGGTGTCCAAGTTCCAGGACGTACTGGACCAACTCGACGACCGGATGCCTACACTTGGTGTATCGTTCAGCGACGATGAAGAGTCGGAGTCGGAGACCGAGGAGTCAGATAACATTCAGCCACAGGATGTACCTTTACCGAAGCCATACGCGGAGAACTTGAAAGCCCGCTTCCTGCAATAACTAGGCCAGTTACCCGTGCTCGGCTTCAATTCGGGCCGATACGATCTCAACATGGTGAAGGAATTTCTCTACCCTTACTTGGCCCAGTCCAATACCATCAAGTCCGTCATCAAAAAGACCAATAATCACATGGCCCTCACCACCACATCACTCCATTTCCTGGATGTACGTAACTACTTAGCTCCCAATTACAGCTACGATCAGTGGGTGAAGGCCTATGACTGTGCACAAACCAAAGGGAGGTTCCCTTACAGCTATATGTCGACGCTCTCCCGCTTGGAGGAAACACAGTTGCCACCCCGGGACGCTTTCTTCGATGATCTCAAGCAGGTGGAATGTTCGGAAGACACGTACCGGGAACTACAGCAAGTATGGAACGACCAACATATGCAGACCTGGCGAGATTTCCTCATATGGTACACCAACTTAGATGTGGTTCCCTTCCTCGAAGCGGCCGAGAAAATGGTTCAACTCTTTCGTCGTGAGATGCGCGTCGACATATTCAAGAAGTGCTTGAGTTTACCGGATCTGGCGCTTCGCCATCTCTTTCAAGATTGTCCTACATACTTTTCGCTGATACAACAGAAAGACGCGGACATGTATGATTGTCTAAAACAGAACATCGTCGGCGGGCCCAGTCTTATTTTCCACCGCTATCACGAGAAGGACGTCACCACTCTCCCCGGTGGGAAACCGTGTGCTAAAATCATCGGAATCGATGCCAATGCCCTGTACCTGTGGTCCCTTGCCCAGCCCATGCCCAGCGGTCATTATACGCGCTGGTTGGCGGAAGGTCAACATTTCAGACCGCAACGCACACCCTACAAACATCTCGCCGACCAGTGGTTGGACTGGGAAGCCTATATCGACGGGGAATTCCTATACGACACCAAACCAACGCCACAGAGAAGCGGATAGGAGATCGACGACTCCCCGTCGATGGGTTTGCTATTATCCACAATAAGCCCACCGTATTCCAGTTTTATGGAGGCTATTGGCACGGCCACCAATGTCATTTCAGCGCTGGGCGTTTCAACGAACGACGTGGGAAATCGGCAGAAGAACTACGGGCAGAAGTGGTGGAGAATGGAGATTACATCAAAGAGTTGGGGTACGATCTTATCGAATTGTGGGAGTGTGAATTTCACACCATGTGCCAGGCCCTCCCACACTTACGCGACTTCCTTAAAGCGCGCGAGTACCCCCTCAGTCGCCGACCACTCCTGCCCCTGCCGCAGCTTTTCGACGCCGTTCGTTCCAAGGCCCTGTATGGATTTGTGGAATGCGAACCCCATGTTCCCGACAATCTCAAGCCACGATTCGCCCAGTGCCCGCCTATTTTCAAGAACACGCTGGTGAGTCGGGCTGCCATTGGAGAGATCATGGGCGCCTATGCTGAGGAACAAGACGTACTTCAACAACCTCGTCGAATGCTGAGTGGGAGCATGTGGGGAGAGAAAATCTTGCTGGGCACTCCGCTACTACAGTGGTACATGAGCCACGGCCTCGAAGTGACGCGCGTGTACCAAGTGATATACGTACCCAACGCCTATTTTGCGGGGAATGCCGACATCGTGACGTCTGCCAGTCGTCAAGGTGATCAAGATCCGAGTAAGGCCATCATCGGTGAATCATGGAAGCTCACGGACAATGGCTATTATGGCAAAACGGTCACTAACCAAGATAAGCACGTGAACGTCAAGATCTGTACCACCAAACAAGCCCGCAAAAAAAGTCAATTCTCCCCTGTTTCGGTCCGTGAAGGTCACCGATGACGATACGTATGAAGTGACTTCAGCCAAAAAGACCATTCGCTACAACCTGCCCCTCCAAATTGGATGTATGGTATACCAGGTGGCCAAGCTGAGGATGCTCCAGTTTTTGTATGATTTCATGGGTGTGTATTTTAATCCATCAGACTGGCAACACATGGAGATGGATACAGACTCTTGGGATTGGGATTGGGAGTCACTCGTCAAACCTGAGTTACGTGCACAGTATGAGGCGGAACGGGACCTGTGGCTACCTCGACGTGACCATTACCAGTACGACAAGCGGACGCCGGGCCTCTTTAAGCTAGAGTGGAGTGGTGATGCCATGATTGCTCTCTCCTCCAAGACGTATTACTGTTACGGTGGAGATGGAAACAATACGTTTAGCTGCAAAGGGGTGAACCGGCGCGATCCGGCCATCGACAAAGCCTTGTACCTGAACGTGCTGCAAAACCAGGCCAGTGCGAGTGGCACTAACCGAGGATTCCGGGTCGTCGACCACCAAATGCGAACATACATCCAGAAACGAGATGCATTTACTTTATTTTACCCGAAACGGAAAGTTCTTCCCGATGGCGTCAGTAAGACGTACCTGGACTTGTAAATACTACATAGATTGTCTTTGACGGTATACCCAGACTTGTGAACTCTATGAACTCTAATGGACACATCTTCTCTAGCCAAGTCGACGTACATCACGTTGCTCTGTACATTGCCTTGGCATACTTCTCTGGTAAAGTTGGAACGTTAATCCTCATTGATGATTGGATGCAGAGACGGCGTGCTCAATCCAATCAGAGCACGTTACGTAGTAGTTGGTTCCCAAGAAGACGGCCCCCACTAAGAATGAGTTGTGTCGAGTGTGCGGGGAAATTCTATCGAAAAGATACAGGAAGAGCACGTTCACGGCCACTTTCGGTGTTTCTGATCAATTGAATCAGATTTTGGGACACGCTGCAAGGACGAACGATAACGAATCGCCTCACGTGTGTGCCGACTTGAGATTGAAGGGGAACAACTCCTGGTGGCAAAAAATCTCTCGCCGTTAAAACTTCCACTAGGTGGCGCAGAGCAGTATTCCTCTGCCACCAGCCAAGAATGTCAAGGCAGCGTAGAGAGCTTCGCGATGTAGTTGACTTGGCTGGTGAAGATGTAATGGACATAGATATTTGGACTCTAACTCGAATTACTCTCTATATACATTACACCATGAATTTGTTTGTGAACTTCATTCTTTTGAATTAGTACTCTATATACGTCAGTTCGATGACTTGGTCTGTGAACTATACTCCAATGTGATTTCTCTCTATATACGTGTCCACCTTAATTCTTGTTTGCACCAGTTTTACGTTCTTATATACTTGTATATACATTCTTGTTCACTTGTTCACGTTAATAAATTAATAATCGAACTACACTTGGGTTTTCATGAAGTTTTTTATTGAACAATAACACCACAAGGGAAACATTCGTACTATCCATGCTCCGGGCAGGTTATATCAAGGTCTTAACGCCTATGTTGGTTTTCTGGGTATTGATGGGTTACATTTGACCCCGAGCACAGAAGAGTTCTAATTTTTCCTTAGACCTTAGACGTATGGAATGCATGTACTAGAACATCCGGGACCTTTTCAACATCCCGCCCCGGCCGCAGCGCGCGCGGGTTATCCGGAAGTGCGCGGCATCCCCGGAAGTGCGCGGATTATCCTAGGCCACTGATTGGCTATTCATTGACTGAATCCCCACATGCTTACACAGAAAACACACAAGACAGGGTTTTTTGGTGAGATCTCATTGTTTTTATTCAGTGAACAACAACAACGTGAGAACAACCACGTGAAAAAACTGAAGCCCAGAGCAGGGGGCTTGTACACTGAAAGAACTGAAGCCCAGAACATAGGGGCTTGTACATTGAAAGAATTCAAGCCCAGAACGGGACTTGTACATTGAAATGATGGGCGGCCCAGTCATATACGAGTACATCTCGGTCCTCGGCCTTGGGGCCGGTACTCGTCAAACATGTGGACGATCGTCTGCATGGAATGTCCCCGGCATCGATCGTACAGGTAAAACAAGGAATATTGTCCGCACACACTACTGGTCAGGCTTTGCAACGTTTTGGTATTCCAACACCACATCTCTGTGCCTTGATCCATGAAGTCTGTTAAATCGGAATGGAGGGGTGGTAGGCCGTACGGGTCAAAGTATACGCCCTGCTCTTCTGTCAAGTACACGGCCACCCAATGTTCACCGGGTCGATCCATCGGGTCAGTGTTGAGAACGTAAGCAGCAGGATACATACGGTCTAATGGGAACACATCTCGGGCGAACACCCCTTGAAAGACCATACGTATCCCTGGGTCATTCTCCAGCACGGTGGTTATCTGGTCTGTATCCATGTTAGGTGGCAAAGTCACACAGGACGTTACGGCTTTTATCGATTTGAATAATGTTGTCAAACTCAGCGTAGCAAATCACATTGATGGTTTTCGGTAAAGGTGTCCCGAAATGCAGTTCCAAGCGTAAGTTGCCTTTCTTGACGAGACTCAGTTGATGATCGTTGTCTAAGGTGGGAGTCAGATCGAAACAGAACAAGGTGTACCCTTTGCCGAAATCGTCTCGACTGATCATATTTCCCTCGTCTTGGTTGATTTGGCCAGTTGCTGTGAAGAGGTTCAGATAGCTCCGGATGTAATTGTCCGTTCCGAAATTAGGTTGTAAAGGCCGTGCCGGTACCTGTTGACCATCCGCATGCAGGGCCATGAAATTGATGTTGAACACTTTTACGTTGAACGGATTCCTCGAGAGAGTCCCATTATAACCTGACGTTCTCCACACAGGCTAGGGTTAAACGCTTGGGCAAATCCCACAGGAACAGGTTTTCTTGATTGACAATCATATTGCCTTTAGGAACGGAAAATACCTTGGTCTGTACTCGTCGAATCGGATACTGGGCTGGTTTTTTCTCCAAGGCTCTGATGTGCCCCAACTGTACACCTGCGCTCGGTTTCACTTTGCGTACAAACAGACTTGCCTCTTGGATGACAATGTTATACTCGAGGTCCTCACTCGGGGCCATCAAGGCAAACGCAGGCGTTGCGCGCACTGGTCGTATTTTGACAGGTACTCCATTCAAGAGGTATCGGTCCTGCATGAATAAGTCCGCATGCAGACGTCCCATCATATCGACCGATTGACTCTCTGCTGTGAAATCCACTCTCTCCGTGTAGCCGTCATTATCAGGACTCGCTTCCATCTCGGTAGAACAACGGGGCTGTCAAATACGTCTTTTTAGCGTCACGCCCGTAGGATAACAGTGTTTCGATGTAGGCTCGGTACGGGTACGTGTTCGTTGAGGCGCTCACCAGTTTATCACTGAGGGCTATATCCACTTGCTGGAATAGCGAATGAAGCCAGAGATTCACTGGACCCACGGGTGCATCTGCTTTGATACGTATGGGCTAAATCCAGGTAGGTCGTATCTGCGTTGATGATGGTGAATTCAATGGAGCCTGTGGCTGTAATGCTGGAAAGGGACAGATGTTCCACCCATTGACCCTCTTCGGCACTGGTCTGAGTAGGTGGGACGGTCCATAAATCAAATTCACTGTTGGTAGAAGGACACGACTCGCCATGGATGAAAGCCATCTTTAAGAAAAGATATCCTGGGTCTTCGATGTGCGTCGTTGCAGGGTCGGTCGTCGACTGGTGCGTGGTCTCGGTGGTGCAGGTCTTTTATTCCCTACGGTGCGTTGTACTTTGGCGACCAAGACGCCTCCTGCTTCTTTGGCTCGACGTTTCAATGCTTCTTTGGGTGCCGCACCGCCCAAGACATCACCCGCGACTTGCAGTCCACTGCGTACCGCTTGTTTGCCGATCGCTTTGACCCCACGCGTCACCAAGGGGAGGAACGTTTTGACGATGCTCTCGAGTATGTTCCCTAGCCCATGTCCTCGTTGCATGCGTGTACCTGCAAAGACAGGAAAGCTACCCCCGGTCTGTTTGGTGTAATGATCGACGTAAGGGAGCGTGTCAAAAGTTTTGAATCGAACGCGTTCATTTTTGAACAGGAGGTCGTTCATTTCCGCATGCGTCAGGCCGTTCATTTTACACAGCAGCGTCAGAAAATGAACAGTCGAACGTTCATTTTTGAACGTTCATTTTTTAATGCACTCTGACGTTCATTTTCGCACGTTCGTTTTCGCATGTTCATTTTCTCATGTGCGCAAACGGCTGTCGTTTGACGCGAGCAGAAATGAACAACATACAGAAAGCTGCCATCCCGATACTAAGAAACGCGCCGGATCAAATCTACTTTCTCATCGCGCGTCATTCCCGTGTTATAAATTTTATTGTAATTTGCCATGTCTTCTGCTTCATGTGCGTATATATTCAATGCATTCCGAAATCATGTGGAGTGGTATTACCGATGTCGGTGATTTTCTTCAATAAAAAAAGGGTAAAACTAAAAGTAAAACGTTTTTCTTTTTCTTGTCCCGTCTCCGCTTCAGCGGTTTGTCACCACCTAGATTGATTTAAATTGCAGTTTAAGGGCCGCTTCCCGTACGGATTTCGCAGCCCATCAACTCAATGTTTTATTTTAATTACACGTTACATATCTTAGTTTGTTAAAGATGTTTACAAGTGCTGTATTATCAAATAAGCAAATAAATAAGTAAATAAATAAATAAATATATAAATAAATAAATAAGTAAATAATAATAAATGGGCGGATGGAACCACCTATATATGAGTGTTCGCTTATATAATACTTGACAAGATAAATTAATGACTTCTTTCTTGTTTATTTTCCCCAGTGTTTTACTTGTTTGATGTGGATTTTTACATTTCGTGAATCTCTTCTTATCCACCAAAAAATGAGATTCTCGGTCGGGCGATCAAAAGTCATGGCCTACGGCGCTTGCGTCCCGTGGATAGATTGTTTCGTCATGGACATGTTACTTTAAATGATTTTTCTTTATCAACTTGCGAACGTATTCCAGCGATCTGTAATGCCTGGAAATGGTATAATTTTAATAAAGAAGCCGACAGTATGTATTGAAAATGAAGTTCGTGCGCTGGAAATGGGCCCTATAGAGAATACTTTGTATGCGGGAAAGAAGGAATTTTGAATTGAATTGAATTGAATTGAATTTTATTCACCAAACATACAGCAGATATACGAATATACAGGTTATCAAGATAAAAATAACATTAGCCGCACATAAGGCGGGAGTAAAACCCCAGGGGGCTTGTTTTATCCCGGATTAGCTTGAGTAGATGTTCATGGTATACGGCGAGAGGAGTATGGAATGTAGCAACACAGTTTTCGATGTTCTAATATTTACGCTAGTTCGGTGAATAAAGCGAATATAATATTTACACTAGTAAGGTGAATAAGGCACTGCATAGATCAGTTATCGAGAGATATCGCACACACACAACAAAATCGACGAATGTTAATATAGAGACTGCGCACAGGTAAGCATGGCATTATACACATATAAGGTGATTGGAAATAGACTGATCGATGCGCATGGATAATTGGTTGTAAGATGAAGGGTGACCGGTAGGCAAGAAATTTCGGTTAGAATTGATGATAGCCATATCAGCGTCCGAATTTATTGAGCAAAAACTCTTTCAGTCGGGATTTAAACAGTGACTTGGAGGCATAACATTTCAGGCTGACTGGCAATGAATTCCATATACGTGGTCCTTTAATTTTGGTGGAGTAGAATGAGAGTTGTGAGTGATAAAACGGCCTGTACAGATTAAGGTTAACTTGTCTTGTTGGATAATTGTGTACTGCAGATAATTTGGTGAAGTAATTGCGCGAAAGGTAGGGAAGAAAAAACGAGTGGTAGAAGAATTTGTGTGCAAATATCAGGATTAGGTAGTCATTTACTAGATGTAGAGGTAGAATATTCATTTCTACAAATAGGTTTCTGGTATGGGCACGTCGGGCACTTGCAGTTAAGATGCGGATGAGCCTTTTTTGTAGGACAACTAGTGGTTGAAGGTGCGTTCGAAAAGTGTTTGCCCAGACCATACTGCAGTAGGATATGTAGGGGTAAAATAACGAATAATACAACAGAATTAGGGTCTTTCTGTTCACGCAATGTTTAATGTTATTTATAATACCTATATTTCTTGACAGTTTTGAGCATAGTGCTTCAATATGTGAGTGCCAGGTTAGCTTGTCATTAAAAAGAATGCCGAGAAATTTGAATGTATTGACGCATTCAAGCTCATTACCATCGAGGACCAGTTTAGATGTAATACGATTAGTGTATCTGGTCGGTTTGATAAGCATATATTTGGTTTTTTGTATGTTGAGAGACAGCAGATTACAGGAAAACCAGTTATGAAGTTTGGCGATCTCGTTTGACAGAGTTTCGACTAGATTATCATAATCTGAGTCGGAAGAAACTGCGCTTGTATCGTCCGCGAAAAGGAGTATGTCTAGAATATCGGATGCTTTGGCTATATCATTAATATAGACCAGAAAAAGAATGGGGCCGAGGATCGATCCTTGAGGTACACCACAGTCTATGATATTGGTTGAAGAGAGTACATTGTTATAGCACACGCACTGAGACCGAAGAGACAGATAGCTGCGGAACCAGTCGTTGGCAATTCCTCGGAATCCATAGTGTTCGAGTTTATGAAGCAGTATTTGGTGGTTGACGGTGTCAAATGCTTTAGAGAGATCAAGAAACATGGCAATACTAAACTTTTTATCTTCTTTTGCACTAATTAATTTATCATATAGTGCCAACACTGCATCACATGTGGAATGATTAGCCCGGAAGCCAAATTGATTGGGACTGATAATATTGTGGGCTTCCAGGAAAGATGTCATTCTAATGGCAACGATCTTTTCGAAAATTTTACTAAAGCAGGGAAGAACGGATATAGGTCTGTAATTACTTGCTAGGTGTTTATCGCCGGATTTATACACAGGTGTTACTTTAGCTACCTTCAAAACGTTTGGCATTTTTCCAAGCTGGAGTGACAGATTTACAATATGTGATAGAGGAAGTGCTATGAGATGCGAGATGGGTTTGATTAGCGACATACGGATGCCATCTATTCCAGGAGATCCAACCTTTAATTCCGCAATAACTTTCGTTATTTCTTCTGGTGTACAAGGACTTAAAATGATTTGTTCTGGATTTTCACGAGTCAAGAAAGTTTTATAATCAGTTGGAGATCGCGGAATTTTGGCGGCCAGGTTTGAGGCAACTGAACAGAAATAATCGTTTAAATGGTTTGCTATCTCTGATGCGTCAGTAGTTTCATTTCCGTTAATGGTAAAGTTACGCGGTAGAGTACTGCACTTTCGCCGTTCCATAAGTTCATTTATCATTTTCCATGTTTCCTTGATATTATTATTATGTTCGTTAAATTTGTCTTCATAGTATTTTTTCTTAGGGAGCGTGTCAAAAGTTTCGACGCGAACGCGTTCATATTTGAACGTTCGACTGTTCATTTCCGCATGCGTCAGGCCGTTCATTTTACACATCAGCGTCAGGAAATGAACAGTCGAACGTTCATATTTGAACGTTCATTTTTTTGAACGTTTATTTTTGAACGTTCATTTTAAAATGAACGTTCATTTTTCAATGCACTCTGACATTCATTTTCGCACGTTCGTTTCCGCATGTTCATTTTGTCGGGTGTATTTATTTTGCACTAGCTTTCGTAGATATATAACCCACTTCCTCTGACGAAGTACTTTCGTTCTTTCAAAGCAATTATGGCAAAGATTTGACGTTTATCTACAACAAATTCAATAAATGTATTTAATATAATAAAAGTGGATCTTTCGTACATATTCCCGGAATTATAGAACGAGCGACAAAAGGGAACTAACGAGCGTGTATTATTTTTTGGAAGAAAACGAGATGAACTATATATAATATTAAACTTCGACAAAGAAATATCACCATACTGATGTGGTTTTATTAAAAGTCCGATGTGACCAAATATTGCAAAGAATGATACAATAATCGGGTGAACAATTTGGTGAATTAAGCTCCTTAAAATGTTCGTAATTGGAAGAAATTTGATAGACGAATAAGGACTTTGTTATATCAAACCACACATTATTATATTACGTATTTGTATGACATTTATATAACAAATTTGATACATGGCATTCGACGGATGTTGATCGCGATTGTTAACTTATTTGTCAACCGTATATGCTAAACCCCTAGGTGTCCCCAATCGTCCTGTCTGACCTGCTCTGTATATTGATCGTGCGTAACGCACGTGGGCCCCGTCTGCCCAGTAAGGGTGAGAGCTCAAAGTCGGTTGGCGTTCCCGGGTAAATCAAGTTGTAATGTGTGTGCGCCTTCATTGCATCAGATTTCTAAACCGCTACTAATTTTTTTTCGTATGGGAAAATAGTCATATTCTTCAGGTCCAGATTGCTTTTTATGCACACCAAATGGCCACCCGGGATTTTCCTGTCAGGCCGTAACTGACACTGTCAACATTTGAAACCTCGGCATAATATTGTCGTTTCCATTTAATTTAACATCTTGCGGTGTTCTAAATGCTATTCGTTATATTTATTATTTGGTGTCAAAAATGAGCCATCTCGGAAAGCCCCTTGAACAGATGTACATATAAAGTTGATTTTAATATCGAATTCTGATCAATAAAGCTATGAAGAATCACATGATTGATAAGAAATCTGGACTATACAGTCTACATTTCTCAAGCATTATTTGTTTGTGCATTAAAACATGAAGATCACAAACATATAGCATGTTCGAGAAAGATGCCGTATATTTATTATTATTATTATTATCATCATTAAAGTCCACTTTATATGAAACAAACTTGAAATGATTGAGGTGTTCACATGGCAGGGCGTAATAGTATAACCCCTCAGAGCCCCTTACTTTCCAAGTCTTGACAGACTTTCCTTTGATATTTAAATTGTCAATGGCTACATTGTTTTGAGTCCTAACTCCTCTCACCAGAGTAACAATCTGTATTCACATTTGCCTGGAGGTGTCTGGTGTGGGATAGTCTTGCAAATGGAGTGTTTAATTTATTTTTAGCATGTCCAGCTGCGAGCATATTTGTTTTAATGATCTTGCCACGCTTCCCAGCTTGTCCTTCAGAGAAATCGACATCAAATGGAAGAATCCAAAGTCAAGATAGGGGTGTGCGGGAGGGTTAGGTTACCAGCAGAGGGAATTACACTAGTACTCCCTGTTAAATCAAGATAGAAGGGTCCAATACTATAGTCCACAGAGGGAATCTGGACTGCATCACGTGCAGCATGCAAGTTTCACCCAGACTAGAAATGACACTTATTCATATGCAAATGAGATCGTGTGTAACAACATAGAAGTGACTGCCTGGGGAATACCTTGCCCCGTCTGATGCCCGGATTCAGCTCTGTGTGGGGATGCGCCATTCACCAGCAAGAGGCGATTGGGGGTTTCAAAATAACGTTGCAGTATTATGTTTTTTGTGTTAATTAATGTGTGGCCCCTGTTTGTCCCGTATATAATTTTCACAACACCCTCATTCAAACTTGTTCTGTCTTGGCTTTGAAGGCTTTTAGCACTGTGATTGTTTGACAACAGCATTTTTATCGAACCGGTCGGTATCAACGGCGGATTTTGAATAGCCAGCGAAAATGACTTGAAACAAAAAAAGCCAACACACGTATTTTCTTATATAAACAAAGATCAATTAAGGATGTCCGCTGGTGGTTTTTTTACTTTGGCAGCCATTTTGCCTGTTTTTCTATTGGGTTATCTCCCTTCCCTAGGTTAAGAGATGGGGATTTCCTTTAAAAGCCTTCTAGCCGAGAATTTTGCACAGCAACATCCATCGAATTTGCTAAATTTTGATAGACTTTGTGATTATCTGCAAACAGTTAGAATGTAAGAAAAAGTTAAATACTATTTATATGAATTTTTCATGAATATGCCTCAAAACTAGGGCTATTACCTATGCTTTCTAGGTTATCAAATTGAGCATAGGGCAGTCCACTTAATGTTGCCTACAGCTAAAAAATGCACACCAACCTATATGTTTTTCTTTGTTTTTCCTCATATTACACAATTATGAATAACAACACACATTATTCAAAAAGTTAATTACTTTGATTTACCACCAGCGGACATCCTTAACAGTTATCTATTTTACAGCATTCAACGATTTCAGATAATTTAAGATAATAATAGGTGGCGACAAAACACTGAAGCCGTGACCGGGACAAGTAGGCCCCTAACAGAGAAACAATTCTATCGTTGTCCTTCCA
Organism: Hanleya hanleyi; assembly: GCA_036873755.1. Taxonomy (NCBI): domain Eukaryota; kingdom Metazoa; phylum Mollusca; class Polyplacophora; order Lepidopleurida; family Hanleyidae; genus Hanleya; species Hanleya hanleyi. The sequence continues at coordinate 30,204 of JAVTVY010017653.1, forward strand.
TATATCATCCGTTTATTAAACAAAATCACAGACATCGGACACACCACTCTAGGTTTTACAGAATGCACTGAATACATGTATATAAACAATGCAAATCACATGGTAAGTTACAATAAATTCTATAACAGAGGAAGGCCGCGCTGCGGGAAAGTAGATTTGACTCCACGCATTTTATAATAGTATACATCGCAAGGCAGGTTTCTGTATGCAACCGACTTTGAGCTCTCACCCTTTCTGGGCCTCCTGGGCAGACGGGGGCCCACGTTCGTTACGCACGATCAATATACAGAGCAGGTCAGACAGGACGATGGGGGACACCTAGGGGTTTAGCATATACGGTTGACAAATAAGTTAACAATCGCGATCAACATCCGTCGAATGCCATGTATCAAATTTGTTATATAAATGTCATACAAATACGTAATATAATAATGTGTGGTTTGATATCTCAACGAAGTCTTTATTTGTCTATCAAATTTCTTCAAATTACAAACATTCTAAGGAGCTTAATTCACCAACTTGTTCACCCGATTATTGTATCATTCTTTACGATATTTGGTCACATCGGACTTTTAATAAAACCAAATCAGTATGGTGATATTTCTCTGTCGAAGTTTAATATTATATAGTTCATCTCGTTTTCTCCCAAAAAATAATACACGCGGCGCGTTAGTTCCTATATGTCGCTCGTTCCCGGTAAATAATTCCCCAGAATATGCACGAAAGATCCACTTTTATTATATTAAATACATTTATTAAATTTGCTGTAGATAAACGTCAAATCTTTGCAATAGTTGCTTTGAAAGAAGGAAAGTACTTCTTCAGAGGAAGTGGGTTATATACCTACGAAAGCTAGTGCAATATAAATACAGTTGCGGTGCCTTTTCGAGTGTTCTGTTTTCGTTTTTTTTTTTTTTTTTCATTCTAATAAGAGTCGACACACGATAGCCGTATTGTGAGCCCTTCAGCGATTTCTGACAGCTATCATACATAATAATTTGAACGTTCAAAAAAGAACGTTCTTTTTCTGACGTTCATTTTTTCTGACGGGGTAGTGTTCATTTTCTGACTGTCGAACGTTCGTTTGCTGGAAGAAAAATAACGTTCACCTGTTCATTTTCTGACGCATTCTTTTAGTTTGAACGTCAAAACTTTTGAGTGTGGTTGAGTTTATTTCTATACTGCTTATATCGTAAGGTAGTTTCGGTTTGTTTCTTTGATATGTGTAACCTGTATAATCTATTTTTTTCATGTATTGAGTTAATGATACAGGGTGTTATCCACGGTTTGTTTATTTTTCTTTTGCCAACAGTTTTTGTACGGGAAGGGAAGCATTCGTCATAGATAGGGGTAAAGTTATCGACAAATATACCCATAGCCTCATCAATGTCTGTATCTTGATTAGTGACATTTTCCCAGTCAGCATTCCCCAGCATCTCTCTGAATAGAGTTTGTTGTTCAGAGTTAACGAGGCGGTAAACGATGTTTTGTTCGGTGGTTGTGAACGTAGGAGAGGCTCCGTTTATATGAAAAACAGGGAAATGATCAGAGATATCGGACATGAGTATACCGGAACAGCGGTCTTCCTCATGAAAATTAGTAAAAATGTGATCTATTAGGGTTGCAGAATTTGACTTGACACGGGTAGGTTTAGTAATTTTGGGGAAAAAGTAATACGATTTCATATTCTCATAAAATTGTCTGGATGGTCCATGTGTATGGGTCTTAAAGAGATCAATATTGAAGTCTCCCATTAAGATGCATTTCTTCATTTCCGGCTTTAGGACATTGAATGTTTCTAGAAGCTTTGTATTAAAATAATCAACGTTTTTGCCAGGGGGTCGATAAATTATACCTATAACGTATGAGCTGTTGGTATCAGTGGCTTCGATAAATAATGATTCATATTCTCCATTAGGATCAATATGCGAGAGATCGTCTCTAACAGAACATTTCATTATATCGTCTCTTATATATAGGATGACTCCGCCCCCGGTGCGATGCTGGCGTGATAGCGGAAACGGCTTGTAACCGGGGATAGTGTATAAATCCTCCGTTAAGGGGTTAAGCCAACTCTCGGAGATTCCGATTGCAGTGAAGCGAAAATCTAAATTCTGTAATAGTCCAATGATTTCAGTGTAGTGTTTTTTTAGGCTTCGAGCGTTGAAGTGGATAACAGATAACGTAGAACTATCAGATAGATTATTTGAGTGAACGTGTGATCGAAAAGTATCATCAAAGTAATAGTTCGATTGATGGGAACTCATAGCATTCCAGTGTGAAAGTTCATTTTCCGTGTCGTCGGTGATGTAAGTAGAATTATTGGGGGGATTGAGTTCGAGAGGGTTAAAGCACATGTTTTCAAAATCAGCCAGGAAACCGTCATCTTGGTTTAGATTTGCCTCCATGTCAATATCGTGTTCATGGAAAAAGGGTAATTCCTCAAGCAGAGACATGGGTTAAATGAGAGTGTAGCTTTACAATGTGGATAGGGCTGGTGGATTCAAAGAAATCGTACTTTCGGAGTGTTTTATCCATGCGCATCGACAAGATAAAGTTTAGGAGCAACACAAATGTACAGTAATACGGTGACTGTAGTAAGAGTATCTTAACATTTCGGTGATTGTTATTATATTCGATGTAGTTGTACTGTAGTAAGAATATATACATGCGCAAAGCTGGGTTTATTATATACATGTAACAAAGCGTGAGTGTGGTGTGCTTGAAAATATACAATAATGCAATGAAGATAGTTCTCGACAGCAAAAAGAAAAGAAAATGGGATAAAAGCAGGGACCTATAACGGTCAAATAACACAAAAAACATACAAATTAAAAAAAAAAAAAAACTAGTATAAATGCGATGGGTTGCAGATTAAGCACGTGCAAAGGGTAGCTCGGCTACCCGGAACTCACTTGTCTATTTTTAGCAAAAATGTTCAGTCGGTTTAAAGAGTTGTCATTTTTGACTGGGTAAACAAACTTATAGAGGGTATATAGAAACTAGGAATTAGGAACGTAGAACTGGTCTTTCCATAAGATCAGCTCTACGTTCCTTGTTTCAGGTACATATCCTGGATGAATGAGAATCTACATTATTATATACAGAAACTAATTTAAAGAAAGTTCAGAAAAGTAGCGTGTTTCAAGGTAGGCAGATTTACTATGGAACTCACGTGTCTATTTCAACCACAGCGTGTGTCAGGTCGGTTGAAAGAGTCATATCTCTTGACTAAGAAAACAAGTATAAAGAAAGTAAAGAAGGGTTTAGGCTCCGCAAAGGATATTTCAATACACTGGTCTATGAAAAATATCCATCTTCTTTAAAGAGATGTTTTGATGTGTTGGTGTTTGAACTGCGTCCTTTTGTTTTATTTAGCCTACAAATGAAGGGGCCCTCACAGGCTGCATAATGACGGGCGCCGCATGCGTGATGAAGTCTCCACGTGAATCAATCGGTCCATATATCTTTTTTAAAGAAAGGGCTTGATGTGTTGGTAATCAGAACTGTTCTATTCAAGGTTTATTTATTTTTATCATGGAATTAAAACTTGGAACTCCATGGTTTTATTGACAAATAGGAGACCTCACATGGCGGCCTACCTTGAGATATGACGGGAGCTGCATGGCGTCTCTGCGTGATTCAGTCGGGCCATGTCTTTTTAAAATGATCATACATGTAGTTTGTAGGCCTGTATACTTTCCCTGGTTTACTCATTTCTTATTGAAGATAATATTATTTTTATTTCATTTCATGATCGTGGTCCTTGGGAGAAGAAAAGAACATTATTGGGCTTAGTGATCATCCACAGGGATGAACATAATGCTCTAATCAAAACAAAAGGCGTCATAGGACGAGCGAAATGCTCTTTTATTTATTGCATCTATTGAACATACTTTGGTCAGCACGGGAACGGCAAATCACCTTTTGATCCTGTTAATTATTTTTATTTTAGGCCACTCAATATTAACTTTATGGTGAAATATAAGTGAATCGTTTATTGAGCTTTATTGATCTATCAAAATATATCAACGCTATATGTACATCTGTTCAAGGGGCTTTCCGTGATGGATCATTCTTGACACCAAATAATAAATATAACGAACAGCATTTAGAACACCGCAAGATGTATAATAAATTAAATTGAAACAATATTATGTCGAGTTTCAAGTGTCGACAGTGTCAGGTACGGCCTACCAGGAAAATCCCGGGTGGTCATTTGGTGTGCATAAAAAGCCATCTGGACCTGGAGACTATCACTATTTTCCCATACGAAAAAAATTAGTAGCGGTGAAGAAATCTGATGCAATGAAGCACACACCTTACAACTCTATATACCCGGGAACGGCAACGACTTGAGCTCTCCCCCTTTCTGGGCCTCATGTGCAGACGGCCCACGCGCGTCACACACTATCAATACAGAGCATGTCGGACAGTACAATACAGGACAGCTAGGGGTTTAGCATATACGGTTAACATTCGGGATCAACATCCGCCGAATGCCATCTATCAAATTTGTTATATAAATGTCATACAAATACGTAATATAATAATGTGTGGTTTGATATCACAACAAAGTCCTTATTTGTCTATCAAATTAATTCAAATTACGAACATTTTAAGGAGCTTAATTTACCAACTTGTTCACCCGATTATTGTATCATTCTTTACGATATTTGGTCACATCGGACTTTTAATAAAACCAAGTCAGTATGGTGATATTTCTCTGTCGAAGTTTAATATTATATAGTTCATCTCGTTTTCTTCCAAAAAATAATACACGCGCGTTAGTTCCTATATGTCGCTCGTTCTATAATTCCCGGTAAATAATTCCCCAGAATATGCACGAAAGATCCACTTTTATTATATTAACAAATCTTTGCCATAGTTGCTTTGAAAGAACGAAAGTACTTCTTCAGAGGAAGTGGGTTATATACCTACGAAAGCTAGTGCAAAATAAATACAGTTAAGTCTCAAAGGTGCTGCCTTTTCGAGTGTTCTGTTTTTATTTTGTTTTTTGTTTTTGTTCTAATAAGAGTCGACATGATAGCCGTAATGTGAGCCCTTCAGCGAATTCTGACCGCTATCATACATACTAATTTGAACGTTCAAAAAAGAATGTTCTTTTTCTGACGTTCATTTTTCTGACGGAGTAGTGTTCATTTTCTGACTGTCGAACGTTCGTTTGCTGGAAGAAAAAGAACGAGTACCTGTTCATTTCCTGACGCATTCTTTTAGTTTGAACGTCAAAACTTTTGACACGCTCCCTAACTGGCTGTATGGCATTGATAAGGCACCTTCATTATGCAAAGTGAACCGCTCGGACTTGACGGAAATGAAGTGTCAGCACCACTTTCCCACGCTCGAATGCAATCGGTTGACCGGTGTCATGTCTTATATCGATGACGATGGAGCTAATATCGGTCCGACTGACCGGTAGATACACGATATGCCTGAAACTGTGGGTGACTTGAGCTCCATACTTGCCTTTCACCGGGCAGACGCGTAGTAGAGGTACGTTGCTGTCTCCGACAATGTGTGCATCGACCACGTCCGAGTAGATGTACAGGCCATACATACCACCACGCATGTCCATCGGTATGTGGGCTCTCTCGCCGGTGGGGCCAGCGTATCCCTGTAGATTGAGACCCAGCATTTGCTGTAGGGTAGGACTGAGTTCAACACTCACGTTGGGGCTGAGCATGAGACTGGCCTTGTCGTTGTGTGTGTTGTAATCGAAGTCCACATGATTTTTGAAGGGGAAAGTTTTTATGGGCTGTGAAGTATTCGTGACGTCCCGTAGAGACTTATAATGCATCAGACTTCTCAGTCCACCCATGAACTCCTTGGGAGTATCGTATTGGCCTTCGGGTAGGGTGAGTCGGGTTTCTTGTCCTTCGTAGGTCACCTCGTACCACACTTCACCACCTCGCATGTTGTACCACCAGTAAGGGTATTGGATATCCACGAGTCCACATTCCCAGCGTCCAGGTAAATGCAACGGTTGCGGTAACTGGGTCACGTTCTTGGTCAAGTTGTTGTCAGGAAACACATCAGCCGAACTGCTACTGGGTAGAGTGAGCTAAAACATGACGACTGAGCTTTCCTGCTGCTGCTCCCGGGTTTAATACTTCTCCCAGCCCTTGGGCGCTAATCGTCGTGATGGTCGCGGTGACTTAGATCTTGGTGGTTGCAGGGGGTGGCGTGGTAAAAGGGGTGAAAAAGTAGGTGCCCGCCGTGGTGGTGATTTGGGGGGTGACTCCGGTTCCCAAGGTTGTGGTGAGAGTCGTCGTGCACGACTGGGTGATTGCATAAAGGCCCAGCGCTGGGGGTTCCCCACCAATTCCTGTGATACATGCATGTCTTTCAAGCCTTGAGCGAAGACCTCCCATCCTCGAGGATTCGTGTGCGACCTGCGTTGACGCATCAGGTCATTCACTAAATCCGCCATGTGGGTTTCGGGGACCACCTGATTCTGTACCAGGAGTTCACCTTTATCATTCCAAGTCATGTTAGGATTCTGTTTCATTCGTTGTAATACCAAGCCAGCATGTTTCTTGAACGATGCAGGTACACTCTTCAGGACTTCGTCTTCGACCAATTGTGGGGCTGTGGGTGGTACCCCTGGTAATGAGGGCTGTTGGAGCAGTGCTGAGGTCGGTGGTGTGTCGCGTGGTGGTGGTGGTGGTGGTGCTGCTGGGGTAGAGAGGGTTTTGTATTGGTCCATGAACGTCATGTACCGCTGAAGCGTCTCATTGTACTGTTGTACTTTCTCACTGTCGCTTAACCCCGGTCTTTGTAAGATCTGACGCATCTCTTCATCGAGGGTGTTTATCGTCTTCACCGTAGAAGGTACGGTGATTGGAGGTTTTGAAGGAACCGAGGTTCGACGAGGACCATTTTTTTTCTGTGGTTCATTGTCGGCCGAAGAGTCCACCCAATACTGGACCCAACACGGAAGCGGCCAACGGTGCTAAGATGGCCCCGAGAAAGCCGCCTTTCTGTAACACCTTTTTCTTTTGTGTTTGAGAAACTCGCTTATGGACTAGGGTTCGCAGACCTGTCTTATGCTTGGCCAACTTCGCCTTCTGAGCCGGAGTCAGTGGTACGTTGCCTTTTAAGATATTGAGTCCAATCTCACACAGACAGCACACGAGAGCGGGGTCTGCACCGCGTACAATGGTTCGAACCAACTCGGGTGGAGCCGTCTTCAATACACGGAGCGTCGGGGCGTGCGCAGACATCATGTACAACTAATACTAGAACCCACAACCCTGCCCTTTTTATCAATCTCAGAGAACAGAGGCAAAAATCAACCATGATGTGGTATTAATTCTTTTATTATCCCCATCATCAAACATGCACACACTCCAGCTGGGGGAGCCTCTGTGGGTGTGTTTACATTATTTTTGCATGTACACGTGGTGAGTCTCTCCGGGGAAGATTCCGGTGCGTAGTCGAAGGTGATCGGGGGTGGCTTGCTTCAGGTCGAAGAGCATATACCTATGCTGAGGGGTTGTCGCATCTTTAAAGGCTTCCAACGCAAACGCAGTGCGGCCGGGATACATCTGTCTCGCCAGGTGCAGCAGTTGAGTGGTATCTCTCGGGTTTTTGAAGACCACCATCTAGTGGGCATTTAAGCTGATGTTCCGATGTTCTTTGTTTTTACTGAAGAGATTCTGCACAATGTAGATGATGCTGAGCCGTCGATGATGGCTGCCTTTGGTAAAGAGTTGGGTGACCCGACTGTCCATCTCCGCCATCAGATCATCCAGAACCACTAAGGTGTCCGGTTCCAAATCGGCCAGGTTGGGTAGCCCTTCCACGAACGTGATGTAGGGCATTGCTGCATACGCTGCCTGCCATTCTCCGTAACACCACAAGACTCGGGCAATGGGTGGGGTGATCATGCTGTCGGTGTGTTCAAGGAGCTTCCTGACGAAGTGCGTTTTGCCGGAACCCGTCGGTCCTGCGATGACGCAAGTGAAGGGATGCTACCACCGAGGGTCCATGGTTCGAGATATATCCGCTGTCGTGGTAACCCGCTCTTGTAAATTTGGTACGAGTGAACTGGAGTGGTGGGTACAACGTCGGTCGCCGTTGTCTGTTCACTGTGAGGGATGAAATCCGGTGGGTCTTCAGACGTACTTGGTGTGGAGCTCGATGTGGAGCTCGGTGTTGACTGTATACTTGGTGTGGAGCTCGATGTGGCTTGTACACAGGGTGTGGTGGTGACTGGGCTCGATACGGGGTTGACTGGTGCTCTCTGTAGGCTGGTTTGACTGGCGGCTGGAGTTCTAGGCTGGTTGAGTAGAGTGCTGAGATAGGCTACGTCGTAAAACACACCTCCGTACAACACACTCAGCAGGGTTATCACTATGGCCACAAAGCCCACTTGCGCTTTGCGCGTTTTGGGAGACGCTGTGTTCAGAGACGGTTGCACCGTGTTCATGGTCGAACGTGGAATGAAGGATGATGGCTGTGGTGTCTGGTTTTATAGTCGTTTCACCTGGTTGGCCGCGATCCAGGAATTGAAGGAACTGGGCCAGCCTTGCCATTTGACGAAATGAAACAGTTTGCCAAGTCGACGTTCGGTTTTCAAAATCTGCTCCACCGTGTAGTAGTCTTGCTTTGTTTTTACGACAGGCTATAATTCCATCTCGTAAAACGTGCCTTGCAACGGTTCCCCTTGAAGATCTTCCAGTTCATAGACTCGCTGTTGTCGGGGTAGGCGCCGTTTAATCAGGAAATGCTCATCGCTCCAGTTAGGTAAGTAACTTTTCTCGAACTTGCCCTTGACTTTACTGATCCGTACAGGGTCCCCGACCTTGAACATCTCCTTCGGTGCTCGTTGCGATTGTATGGGATACAAGACACGCCGGACTTGGGCTTCATTGCGTTGGGTCACGGTAATGGGGGCTCTCTGTATACTCCGGTGATAGGCTCGAATGTAACCACTCACAACCATCGATGTACCGTCTTGTATTCTTATAGGTGAAATATTTACACATGCGGACTTTGAATTATCCTGTTGAACCTTTCCACCACGGAAGCCTTGGTCTCGTTGTACGTATGGAAGAAAAACACCTTCTGTTTCTTGAGAAAGGCTTGGAACGGTCGGTTGAGGAATTCCGTGCCTTCGTCGGTTTGCTAATACAAGGGTTTGCGCCCAGTCTTGAAGATGTCCTTGAACGCCGCTATGAAATTCGCCCCCGTTTTCGTCCGGATGGGTACCACCCACTTCAAACTTTGACAGGATATCGATGCACGTCAAGATATACCGATTCCCATCGTTGTGTTTGGCACTCATATCGACCAAATCCGCTTGCCATTGGGCATCTAGTCCTCCCACGATGACCCGGTTCCGTAGAAAATGGCGACGGGCAGCTCGATGTAAGGTATAGGTGTCTTGTTGTCTTAACCAATCTCGGACTAGGGCACGTTGTATCCCCTGGGGTTTGGCCGCTCGATAGAGAGCCGACAATGCACTATACGCAGCTGGACTGTCGGGACTGTAGTATAAGTTATCCAACACCTTCTCCCAGCGCTTCATGGTGACAAAATGATGATGGACCCGGAGAGTATCGCTTATTTATAACGAGGTCGAAGTTACTACCACCGTTGTGTTCGTTGACTGAGTCTAGCCGGATAGTCTATAGCCTCGTCGTCTGGCTCCGCCTCATTGCTAGACATTTGTTCATTGGGTTCAGCCAGCGCGTCCTCAACAGCACGAGACCACTCCAACTCGTCTGATGACCGCTCGTCCGGTGTAAACAGCTGGTCCACAATAGGCACCACTTTCTCCAAGTCCGTCCAAAGATCGGGGTCTAGGGTGAAGCTTTGCGTAGGATCGTGGTAACGCCCCAGACGTGCAAAGAAGGGTCCACGGTGTACGTAGTTGGCGTTCTCGATGTGGATGAGGTTTCCGTCGAGCTCACCGCTCAACACCCGTTTAAATTTGGTCCAGCCGTCACGGTGTAGCGTAACCGTAATCGATGTGGACTCCGGACCCGACCCACAGACGTCCCGGTCTTCCACGAGGATGACTTTATCTTCATAGACGTGTAACCCCACCCGGGGTGTAAGGGGAAGGATGGCTCGTAGGACAGGTGACATGCTTGACCCAATGACGAACGGTGAATGACACACGCTGACTGTCTCTCGTATTTATGGACAGGTCTCTTGGTGACATGGTTGACCCAATGATGAAGGGTGAATGACGCACACTGTGACTGTCTCTCGTATTTATGGGGAGGTCCCACTGTCAATGCCGCAGCGCCAGGTTCAATAGGGCAAAGACCACGACTAGGCCAACCAGCCATCGCTGGTTCCGGCGTGAGCGCTCGTTGTCCATAGCCCGGGCATCAAGGATGGCTGTCATAGTCCAGTAGTGGTGAGTGATAGCACACCTCTCCATCGAGTGCACTCTGTCGAGGACCGCTTCTGTGAACTCTTTCAGGATCTGGCGTCGCCCCTCGTTGTCGTCGCCATCTGCAAACATGGACCGAACCACTGCTCGGTAACCCGTGAGTGAATTAACCACGGTCGCATGCTGTAAAATGCGAGTGGCATAGGGCTGGGTCTCCGGCATGGCTCTGCAACCGTAGAAATGAAGGTGTGGGGCGCAGAGAGACGTGTTTTATAGACCATGCCACTTTTATACAGCTACATAGAAGTACCCAGATGGACGCGCACGTCAAGAACCCGGATGTAATAATACCCGGATGCACGTGCAGATGTACGCGGATGTGAAAGGACCCGGATGTAAAAGGACCCGGATGTAAAAGGACCCGAATGGAGGGCGCGGATGTACCTGGATGGACGCGCGGACGTCAAGGACCCGGATGCACCCGGATGTAATAGTACGCGCGGATGGCGTCCTTCGAGGAGCCAGGTATTCGGCACGTGACAACCCCCAGCCCAGAACAAGTCAGGACATGCCTTGATCACGTTATCGCCGCGTGACCACCCCCAGCCCAGAACAAGTCAGGGCATGTCTTGATCACGTGATCGCCACATGACCACCCCCAGCCCGGAGCAAGTGAGGACATGCCTTGATCACGTGATCGCCACGTGACCAACCCCCTTAAATTTTACCCGGGGGAACAAATAAGTAGGTCAAGTTGAGTTTAAATGCGGAGACTATACTACTCGGCCTTTTGTCTTCACATGGACCGAACCAGGATCCATTTTGAGATTCAACTTCATCTACATCAAACATGGTAATAAAGAGAGTGGATTTAAAGGAACGCACGTCATTCATTCATTGTTGACCGCTTCTCTCTTGCAGGAAACAAGCCTATGTTTATGTATACTTTTGTCTTTTTGAATTTGGTGCTAATACTGTTATATGGAAATGGAATAGGTCTTTGGATTATGGACGCGGATATTCTCTAATGGACGACGGCTGGATTATGAATGACGGACTAGACGCTTGTAATTCATTAGACAACATCCAAAATATCATGATATCAGAAGAAAGCGGTAATTTCACATGGGATGGAGGTGCCTCTAGGAGAGTTGGATTATGGACGCTGACACTCCCTATGAACGACGACTCGTTGCTGAATGTCTGATCGAACGCTTGTAACACAAATTTATCAGAATAATAGTTGGACAATGTTAAAACAATATCTTAAACAATTGTTAAAGAATTTAATACACAATAATTTGTTCTATATCCTAAGATTTTATATTATATGACTTTATATTATATGAGTATATTGGTCACAAGTGCACAGAATGTACCCGTTTCTGGCTACATGCAGAAAGTAATGATCTACACAGTTTCACAAATATATGGCCGCTTTCAACGTAAGTGGGATTTTCAAAAATAGTCGACAAAATTCCAGTGACCGTAATGATAATATGAATTTCATGGAAGGGATAAAAATTAATTTATGACAGACATAAATCTCGTCATGTATAGAGATCGTAGAAATTGAGGCCACACTCAAGATTATTGACATAGATAAATATTCTGTTTAGAATAAAACTATGCCAGCTTGATACTGAAGGGAATCAACCGCGATGACCTGGTAAGGGGTGATGAGGCCCAGTGGTACCGTAATATCTGCGATCATTGTGTCAATTTTAAGGTGAAATATATGGATGGGAGGGGCACGGGGAGGCGGGGGGGGGGGCAATTTCCGCACCCCATCGCAATTGTTGTTTTTTTTCTCCTATCTCCGGAACGACATATAATAGAGAGCTGAATCTCCCTGACCTATATTGGGACCATTTTGTGCCTATTTGCATGACCCCGCAACCAGAGGATCATGGGTAAATTCAAAATGGCGGCCATGTGTGATAACAGAAAAGCGATATTTTCGTCAGTTTTCTTCAAAAAGTTCCCTTTTCTGCAAGGAAAAGTGGATAAGACCTATTTTATTTCATATCAGATTATTATTTACCAACTTATCATGCAGCTTTTCCGAAGAGAACGCATGAATAAAAAAAATCGAAAATTCTGCCCGAAAAATCCTCCCAATTTTTTTTTAATAATTAAGTCATTGTGACGTCATCATGGCGGTACCAAAAGAAGTACCAAAATAAAATACTTCCACCGCAAGAAATTGTTTAATTGGCATAGAGTACATTATTATATTGTATATACTCAGAAAAAATTTAAGGCACTGAGTCTCATGATTTTCAAGTAACAAGGCCGTAAAGTAGTGCATTTGTGCAAAATAGTTCATTCTGAGGTGAAATCATTTCTATTGTTCCCTGTAAACATACGAAGATAATCGATAACCAAAACCAGATTTAGTCTACTACTAACCAATCTCCAATGTACGAGTTGTCACAGCGAAACAGCTCACCAATTACCAGTATACGAGTTGTCAGAGCATTTCCATCATAGCTCTAGATTTGTATCTAATACCGCTTATGCCGGTGCTAGGGGCCGTGTGGTCATATCATCCAAGTTGCCACCTGAACAGGTACAATGAAAGCGTACCTGAGATACAACACATATCACGAATCGTTAGATTCTTGGTATGTGCTTTAGAATAGGTTAACCAGAAGACTATTCTGTGAAGTCATGTGACGCAGTCAGTATGTCGGCACCTCTTCCCACTACCCTTATATGTGTTGTAATTTTTTCCTGTATATGGCGAGATTCTGCTGGTTGACGTTTCGTCCCCGAGGCCCGCCCCCTGTACATACCTTTTGGTCTTTGATATATGTTGGCACTTGTGGGAAGTTGATGCTGGGTCGACATCGGGCCTTACAGACTAGTCTTTTGTGTTAAATGCCGTCATTTACATCTGACGACGATACAGCTCACCAATCTCCAATGTACGAGTTGTCACAGCGAAACAGCTCACCAATTACCAGTATACGAGTTGTCAGAGCATTTCCATCATAGCTCTAGATTTGTATCTAATACCGCTTATGCCGGTGCTAGGGGCCGTGTGGTCATATCATCCAAGTTGCCACATGAACAGGTACAATAAAAGCGTACCTGAGATACAACACATATCACGAATCGTTAGATTCTTGGTATGTGCTTTAGAATAGGTTAACCAGAAGACTATTCTGTGAAGTCATGTGACGCAGTCAGTATGTCGGCATCTCTTCCCACTACCCTTATATGTGTTGTAATTTGAACAGCAAGTATGCTGTCTCAAGCTGGTTCTGGTTATCGTTTATCTTCATATGTTTATAGAAAGAAATATGAGATGTTTTCGCCTCAAAATTGACGATTTTGCACAAATGCACTACTTCTCGGCCCTGTTATTCGAGAATGATGAGACTCAGTGCATTGAAACCTTTCTGAGTATACAATATAATATTGTACTTCATGCCAACTGAACAATTTCTTGTATACCGGTATATGTAATATTCTGTTTTTGGCACTTCTACCGCACCTTATCCAGCTAAACATACGTGGTCCTTTATCTAGATCATTTTGAACCGGTGTGGAGGCTAAGAAAGTCCGGTGGCTAAGAGTGTCTTCTAACCCAGCTAGGGCACTTTTTTCTCCACAATGGGGGCATTTAGTCCATGAGCCAGACTTCAAAATTTCATCAATTGGTACCACCTGGGGTGGCAAATTCTCATTATGTTTTTTTGAAAGTCCTATATCCTTAGATGACAAAAAAACTTTGAAAGCAATCCGGGACACACAGCTTAGTGGTAGTAATCACCTCTTAAAGACGGACACCCGAGTCCAATCTGAGGGACCAGATTTGGGGGTAGGGGAAATATAAAGTTGAATATCTTTGCAAGTAATGGTGATATAGTGACATTTGGCCATTCGAAATGTTGGTAATCCCATCCTCTATATGTTGGTATCTATTATATGCTAATATGTCAATTATGTAGGTCACCAGAGGTCAAAAGGTCACGAAATCTGAACCCTGTCTAAAACGTGACAACCTGTAGGAAAACTCGCTGCAGATAACATACCAATGGGACTTTCTTAACCTGAATGGGTTCAAATGGAAGCCAAGAAGTATCTAAGTCTATAATAAGTCGAAACAAGTAGAGTTTATTATTATTTAGACTGTGGCACAGAACTGTTTTTGACGCATTTTCAAAAATGGTCTTTTTATTGCGCTAAAAACAGGCAAAATTGTATGAAGTTGGACAGCTTGAAATTAGTTGCATATTTTGACAAATAACTACTCCAAATGCTGATGGTCATGTCTTAGGTCTATTCAGGGATTAGTTAAGCTACATTTCCAGTTAATTAGGTCACCAGAGGTCAATGTCGAAGATTGTCAATTATTAATTTTCAACATTTTTACTTGGGACTTTCATATTACAATGTATTTACATTGCAACCAGTTTCAAGAATAGAGCATCAGAGACATCGCTGGTGCACCCTGTACCGTATAGCCCGTAGGGCATAGGGTAAACCAGAGTGCGAGTGCACCAGGTATGGGTGACCGCAGGGGTCAAAGGTCAACCGTCCTCCAAATCCCCTTTATCGCTCGTTAAGGCGCTGAGACGGGCGTTAAGGCGTAAAGATAGGGCGTTAAGGCGTTGAGACGGGCGTTTAGTCGTAACGACGGGCTTTGACGGGCGTCACTGCATTTCGATGTATTGGTGGCAATTCCATGAAAATCAGAGCTTCTGAGCTAGTTCACCAGGGCGTTGAAGCGTTAAGCTAAGCGTTGATGAGTGTTACCGTGTATAAAAGCAAGTTTATTCTCAAAACACGCACAGTCGACATTCAACCGTCAACATGGCTTATACTTGCTCTAAGTGCGAACGCACGTTCACCAGACGTTAAGATATGATGCGACATGAGAAAAATATACATGGGATTGAAGACCCCGAGGCACAAGAAGCCGATACAGAGACTGATGAGAGTCCATCGACTGATACCGAAACAGAGATTGCTGAGATTCTATCTAGTGATACGGAGAGCTTGACCTCAGATAGTCAGCCTACGTCAAAGGAAAGTGAGGCAGTACCTACCTTCTGGGATCGTATTGTGAGAGCAGCTATCAATATTCACGCTGCAGCAATCGAGGACGTCGGACAGGATTAACTTACAACAGGCATACACCCAAATGCGCCCCTGCATCAAGAGAACAGCCATGGTGATTTATGAAGAGTATACCTTACTACCGCTTGAAATGAAAGGCGACCCCACGCACAGGTCCATCATGAAGACCAAGCGTCACTTGGAATAGGATATGGGGCTACCACCCCCCGAGGCCCTGGAAAATGCGATCAGAATGCGCAAACAACGCTTTCAAGACATGCTGCCTCAGTGGTATCCTGAACTGCCCGATGATGCTTAGGTCACACCGAGCAAGGATGGAACTTTCTCAAAGGACGGCTTATGATCGGACAAGAGCAGACGAGAATATGACAGATGCAGCGCCAAATGGCGGCCTCTGATCGGACAAGAGTCTTCTTTAATTGTAAACAGCGTGGGTATGATGCAACATTGAGGAGAATAAACATTGGGGAGAATAAGTTGTTGTTGTTGTTCTCTCATCTGTCATCCTTCTTGTTGTTGTTGTTCTCTCTCCCGTCTATAGCATGGCGTCAAGGTGTTATGCTAGGGCGTTAAGGCGTAATGACGGGCGTTGACGGGCGTCACTGCTTTTCCAATGAATTAGTGACAATTCCATGAAAATCAGAGCTTTTGGACTAATTCGCCAGGGCGTTGAAGCGTTGAGCTTGGCGTTGGCGGGTGTTGCTACAAGATGCCACTTCAAACGACGCATTCGGACCCAGAATGATCCATTTCTACCCCACACACCTTCCTTCAAACTCCCAAAATGTCCACTTTGGCTACTACTCGTAAACTCACTCACCATCGTTAGTGCGTCCATGCGTTAAGACGGGCATTGGACATGCCTCATTCACTCACTCACTCACTCACTCGCTCACTCACTCTGGGAGCTCAACCCATCGTCGGGCAGTTCAGGATACCACTGAGGCAGCATGTCCTGAAAGAGTTGTTTGCGCATCCTGATCGCATTATTCAGGGCCTTGGTGGATGGTAGGCCCATATCCTCTTCCAAATGACGCTTGGTTTTCATGATGGACCTGTGCGTGGAGTCGCCTTTCATTTCAAGCGATAGTAAGGTATACTGTTCATAGATCGCCATGGCTGTTTTCCTGATGCCGGGGCGCATTTGGCTGTTGTAAGTTATCCTGTCCGGAGTCCTCGATTGCTGCAGCGTGAGAATTGATAGCTGCTCTCACAATATGATCCCAGGAGGTAGGTTCTGCCTCACTTTCCTCGGACGTACGCTGACTATCTGAGGTCCAGCTCTCCGTATCACTAGATAAGACTCTCAGCAACCTCTATTTCGGTATCAGTGGATAGACTCTCAGCAATCACTGTTTCGGTATCAGTCGATGGACTCAAGTCTCTGTATCGGGTTCTTGTGCCTCGGAGTCTTCAATCCCATGTATATTTTTCTCGTGTCGCATCATATCGTATCGTTCGCACTTAACGATAAGCAAGTATAAGCCATGTTGACGGTTAGCTTAACGCTTTAACGCCCTGGTGAACTAGCTTAGAAGTTCTGATTTTCATGGAATTGCCACCAATACATCGAAATGCAGTGACGTCGTCAACGCCCGTCGTTACGCCTTAGCGCCCGTCTCAACGCCTTAACGCCCTATCGTTACTATCGGTCAGATTTCGTGACCTTTTGGCCTCTGGTGACCTACATAATTGACATATTAGCATATAACAGATACCAGCATATAGAAGACCAGATTACCAACATTTCGAGTGGCCAAATGTCACCATATCACCATCACTTGCAAAGTTATTCAACTTTATATTTCCCCTACCCCAAAATCTGGTCTCTCAGATTGGACTCCGATGTCCATCTTTAAGAGGTGATTACTACCTTTAAGCTGTCAGTCCCGGATTGCTTTCAAAGTTTTTTTTCATCTATGGATATAGGACTTCCAAAAAAGCGTAACGAGAATTTGCCACCCCAGGGGATTTGGGAATACGCTTGCATTTATAGAGAGTAACACCCATCAACGCTTAACGCTTCAACGCCCTGGTGAACTAGCTCAGAAGCTCTAATTTTCATGGAATTGCCACCAATACATCGAAATGCAGTGACGCCGTCAACGCCCGTCGTTACGCCTTAACGCCCGTCTCAACGCCTTAACGCCCTATCGTTACGCCTTAACGCTCGTCTCAGCGCCTTAACGAGCGATAAAGGGGATTTGGAGGACGATTGAACTTTCACCCATGCGGACACCCATACCTGGGGCACTCGCATCCTGGTGTACCCTATGCCCTACGGGCTATAGGGTACGCACTCGTTGAACATCACCTTTCTCGAGCTGACAAATCGTGATATCACACCTCACAGCATGCAATATCTGTATATTGCCCACTGGCCTTCATGCCGTCACCGTAGATAGCCCCTTCATTAGTAAAATATCGTAGTTAGAAGAGAAGATCACAACCCTACAAGGATGACTGACGCTGATGTAAAGGTCTATTATGGTATATTCTGCACAAATAGCATACGCGATTACTTAAGGAGATGTGCCTAAGGAGTGCCTAAGGAGATGTAACGTTACGCAGAAGAATAGTATTTACGTATAGTTACAGACACTAGGAGAGTGTTTGCAAATAAACTTGTTGTTATGTACAAATATCACGAGAGTGTAATCCTATAATTTTACCATTCTGTTTCAAATAATACAAGAGAGGGTGTGCATATAATTTACAGTTAATGGACAGTTATAGTATATACATCTATGGATACGCGTCGCGAATAAGGGCGATCTGGTTGCTGGCCTTTCTCTTCTCTTCGCGTAATAAAGGGCGGCCTGGTTGCTGGCCCTTTCCCCACACGATAACTGTAACTGCGACCCGGTCGCGAACTTTTTGCGACCGGGTCGCAGCCGGTCACAACCTGTCTGTAGGCAAGTCGACGGAGTGTCTCTGTTGTTGTAGCCCGTATCACGGAAATGGCTGCTCTTAATGGTCTTCTTCCGTCGTTGGAACGTTACGGCTGTAACCCTCACCCAATATATAACACCCCAGTCGATGGAGCCACTCCTCGGATGTGGCGGCCCATACGTCTTCTTCATCCCCAGTCGTCGGAGCCCGACTCTAACTCTGTCGGCTCACCAGTCTGCTTCACCCTCACAGGTAATTAGGTAATTATAGCAGGGCGTCTCAAGTCTCACGGCTGCTGCGACCCGTCTATAAACACAACCCGTTGATACACGTTACACGACGGAAAACTACACAGTCACAGAGTAACAGTTCTCAAGATTTTTGTCGTCCCAAAGATAGCATGGTACGGTGGTTGACATAATGCCCCTCCCCCGCCCCCCTTCCCGGTCTGGTAGGCTTAATACGCTATCATTGTTGCATTTGCAGCGCTGAAATAACTCCTGACAACTATGTCGAAAGAGCTAAAAAGGGATGGGGTTTATTGTCGCAACCACGAAAATTTATGTGTGGTAGAATATCATGAGATCAATTATAAATACAGCATTATAACCCAATAATAAATCCTGTTCCGTAAAAGTCACCACTTAGATATATAACAGCTATATGATTATCGTGACACAATAACGTATTATATAGGTACTCTTTCACAAGGTGATGTAACTCGAGCTCTACTTAGATTTTTAACAATATGGTCATTTAGCTATTGAAGAAAGAGAATGAAAACGATTAGAACATTTTCAAACGTCAATTATTCCGTTCAATGATTTGTTGAATTAGAGAACAACCAGGAAAATCCATGGCAATAATCCCTAACCTCCTTCGATCATTTCCTTTCAAAAACTCATACAGTTCAGAGTTAACACGATAGGCAACCGAGTATGGATAGGCTCCGCTACTCGCACCGCTGGCAAAGGTCAGGTACATTCCAGCCCGATCTCCCCTTCTCGCAGCTTCAAGGTGACTTTTGACAAAACCCCACTTCTCCGCGATGGAGCCAGGAAGTATAGTCGGGACCTGCCACTTGTCGTCTATATCCAGGCTTGAATAGTTGATGCCGGTGTTTGCTCCCGGAAAATTCTGCAGAATCACAATTTTACCGCGTGATTCCCGAAGCGTTGGGATTCTGTTGGAAAACCAGAATCTATTCCCAGAATATTTGCTCAAATATCTTTTAAAAGATTCGAGCATGGAATCGCTGTTTTCAGCGGCTTCATATTCTTTTTTTACTCGCATCAATATAGTTTCTGTAGGGAAACGGTCCAGGAAGTTAACTGAATCTCTGAGAACGTCCGTAAAAGTACACTGTTGATACACCGATTCATGGTGTATCGCTAAACCATTCCTGAAATGCCTACAGCGGATGTCTACAAAGCGGATACCCCCCATGAGTTGAGAGGACAGCGACCAAGATTGTGTCTGAACCATGTCTCCGCCATGAAAACTCATGGAGTTGTGTGTTCCTGGAATGGAGATTTCGGACAATGGAATGGTATCTGGCAGTGAAGACATCCAATTTGGCAACTCAGTATTCGGGGTTGAACTCGTGTCGTAATAATCGGTAACTGTGTTACCCATGGCTGATTTGTAAATGATCTAAGGTGACAATCCTAAAAAGAAAGAAATGCAGAAGATATATCGTGGTTACGAACTGGACACAACATTACACCATCATTACACCAACATTACACCATCATTACACCAACATTACACCATCATTACACCATCATTACATAAAATATATAGTCTACTAACATAATTACCCATATGCGTCAATAGTAAACAGATACATCGGATACAACATACATCTGTCCGCCGGCAAACGTAAGCATAAATGAATGTATCTGATAAATAAGGCTTTACAAAAATATATCTATATAAACACAAGGCGTTTTTCATTAAAGTACAATTTCCAATGATGTTGATATTCGTGCTGTTCGTGATGTGGTTTAACTATCAGACGTAGAGAACAAAACATAATGGGCAGTTGAACATTCACGTACCTTGTGCTTGCTTAAATAATCTCAGGAACTGTCAAAGGGGCTACTACGCTTTATGATAAGTGTTTGCTCGCACTAGATATAACGGCAATGAATACCTCAAACCCCTGGATTCCTGATGTCTGTGATGAGTAAGAGACCGATAAACGTTTTCCAGCTTCCAGAATGCCTTTTCGTCCGCGTTAGATGGCTGGAATTGAGGTGTCTTTCGAGATGTGGACAATTTAATATTATTGGCACGTGTACCGTAGCTCCTCCTATTTAGCCACCACGTGATAGGTCATACCGCCTGGAGCCATTCGCCCTACCCCAAAAAATTTGAAAGCAAATGCGGTATATTTGAACTCAACGTGAATAACCTACGATATTTGAGCCCGCCCCCAGCCCCCATAGAGCTTCCCACAAGGTACATGTAATGGGATCATTTTGTACAAATAAAGGCAAATGTAATTTCGCTTTAAAAAGTGTTTCGGGATTAACACCCAAAATATATGAATCAGTTTTATTGAGTTGTATATAGCAGGCCTAATTGCATTTAATAGAGACACTATACAGGTTGGTATATGCCATAGACCTGTTATATGTGAAGAAATGGCTTGATTCCCAGAATTATATTTATGCCCACAGATTCTGAAGAAAAAACTTATTTCTCGGAAATTGTGAAGAATAGTTAAACCAGGCTGAGTCATGCACACTGTGCCCTACTCAAAACTGTTTATTGATAGTCGGCCTATATATACTGATAGTAAGTGGTAGGAGGGCATGATTTATTATGAATAGTTATTTCAAACCTTCTGATCTGGAAATTATGTGCCCACTCGCCAATGTATTTTTTTTTATTTCCGAAACGAAAAAGGAAACTTTTAAGCTGACACTCACTGAATTTATCGCCTGTCATATTGGGCTCATGTTGCGCCCACTTGCATATCCCTCCGAGGTAAGTATCATGGGAAAATTTAAATGACTGTCAGGCGAGGGTACACACAAAAGTGGGATTTTCTTTGGATAACATGAGGCAGCACCTAAAAGTTGCAACAACCCCTCAGCCAAAAAGTTTTAGTCAGTGTATATTGGTACACAATGAATGGAAAATGCATATGTAAAAGCCTGAAAGATTTGGTTAAATGCAGAAGATGCTTTAGCAGTGCCTTGTAAAAGATTAAAATGTGATAAACTCAGTGTGGGATGTTGATTGAATTGGAGAACTATAATAAATAATTTGACAAATTATGTGCGAAAAATATGGCGGAAAGAACAAAAATATTCTGAACAAAAACAAAAGGCTTCAAGCCATTCTTGCTTTGAACCCTAATAATAATCTGAACAATAATCAAAGTCTTCCGATTTTCAGCGGGAGCCAAGTAATATAGAGTTTTTGGTAGGAATACGAAGCTGCGCATCCAAAACCCCTCGGCTCTGGGTGCCAGCCATTCACAATCTATTCAAGTTAAACCATACATGTACTACTTTGAAAAGATAAGGAACATCAAGCAGTCAAGTGACAAATATACAGATTATCAAAAAACTTGCAATCAGAAATGGCCGCAAAGTTTTCTGTTCAATCAGAGAAACCGGCAGTCATTACTTGTCTCTTGATGTATCTATGACGTATACCAAGCATACTGAACACTTGAACAGTATCAAAGGATATGTAGATCATCAATGATTTTACATAAATTGAAAACGGCTGCGATGGTTTCCATCCAATCAGAGAAAACGGTTCGGTCATTCATTTTTAGTCTCTTGATGTACTGATGATGAATACAAAGTCTTGCATAAAACACTTGAACAGTACCAGAGGTATAGATTTTGCATAAATTAAAGATGGCAATAAAGTTTTCCACCTAATCAGAGAAATTGGTTGTCATTAATTGTAAGTTTCTTGATGTATCGATGATTTGTAGTTTCATATGAAGCACTAAAATGATATCAGATATAGATCATTAATGATTTTGCATAAATTAAAATGGTCGCCAAGATTTCCGCCCAATCAGAGAAACCAGTTCTGTCATTCATCGTAAGTCTCTTGATGCAATGATGATGTACATCAAATTTTACGTTGAGCACCTGAATGGTATCAGAGATAGAGATCATTAATGATTTTGCATAAATTAAAGGTGGCTGCCTATCCTTCCCGTCATTCAGGATGTTGTATACCAAGTTTCATATAGAACACTTAAATAGTATCAGAGATAAATATCATTAAAAATTTTGCATAAATTAAAGATGGCCGCCAAGATTTCTGCCCAATCAGAGAAACCAGTTCTGTCATTCATCATAAGTCTCTTGATGCATCGATGATGTTTACCAAATTTTACATCCATTAATTATTTTGCATAAATTAAAAATGGCCGGCCATCTTTCACGCCTCTCAGAAGAACTGAAGTGGTTATTCATTGTAAGTCTGTTGACACATCGATGCGGTATACCAAGGTTCGTATAGAACACTTCAATGGTATTAGAGAAATACATCATTAAAGATTATGCATAAATTAAAGATGGCCGCCAAGGCTTTCACCCAATCAGGGAAACTGGCTTGGTCAATCCTTTAAAGTTTCTTGATGTATCGATAATCTATACCAAGTTTCACAGTGAACAGCGAAATGGTTTCCGAGATATACAAGATTCATGGTTTCGCATAAATTAAAGATGGCCGCCAAAGTTTCTACCCAATCGGGTCCACATTCAATAGGGTTCTGGTTCACGAGCATATGGATGTGCACGGCAAGTTGTATCGATAATCTATACCAAGTTTCACAACGAACAGCGAAATGGTTTCCGAGATACACAAGATTCATGGTTTCGCATAAATTAAAGATGGCCGCCAAAGTTTCCACCCAATCGGTTCCAGATTCAATAGGGTTCTGGGTCACGAGCATATGAATGTGCACGGCAAGTTTGGTGTGCCTAGGATAAGTCGTTCTAAAGATATCTTGGTAACGAGAAAGCTGTGACGGTTTCGCATAAATTAAAAATGGCCGCCAAAGTTTCCAACCAATCGGGTCCAGATTCAATAGGCTTGTGGATGACCACCCAACAATCCTGCAACCAAATTTGAAGTCTCTAGAAGCAACGGTTTGGCTTCTAGACCGGTCACAAGAATTGTTGACGAATTTTCCGTGACGTTGCCATGGAAACCGCAAAATTCATCACAAATTACCCAAATTCGATAGGCTTGTGGCTGACCACCCAACAATCCTGTATACCAAATTTGAATTCTCTAGTAGCAACGGTTTGGCTTCTAGACCGGTCACAAGAATTGTTGACGACTGACGACCGGACGACCGTACGACCGGACGACCGACCGGACGTACTTGCCGATGACAAGACCCCACAGCCTAATAGGCTGAGTGGTAAAAAACAAAGGTCCAAAACTCTTTTTCCGAATCAAATATTTATCAGGATCCATGTATAGCAAATAGTCAGAGAGAGATTCAACTTCATCAAAAATGGTAATTAAGACAAAATCATTGTGATTGCAATTTTGTAATTAATAAAAGTGGTGGAGAATGAAGCGCTTGGTCGGCGTCGCGCCGCGTATTTGTTCTGAATACGGACTACCTCCAATTAATGCTCCCGAGTTTGGGCCGCTTTTACTATCTGGCGGTAACATAGTTAATCATTATAGACAGGTTCCAGCCAAGAGAAAACTAACATTTTTTGGGGTCAAAGTTTTCTCAGTGGTTCCGTCATCCTTAACTTATGCCCTTTCAATTTCGCTGAGGGGCCACCCTGGATTTGGCCTCAAATCCAATATAGCGGCCAAAATCCAAAATGGCCGCCAATACCCATAGAAGCTCACAATTTCCTGCTCGAAAATCAATTTTCTAACCAGAAACTAGATTTTTTTCTAGTCCTACGTAGGGTATGAATAATTAGTTAATTTTGGAATGATTTGTAATTGGTCTGAAAATTCAATATGGCCGCCAAAATCCAAAATGGCGGCCAATGTCCATTGAATCACACATTTTCCTGCTCCAATATGTAGAGATAGACCATCCTTGGTCCGAATGCGTCCTGTGGGGTGTCATCTTGTAGCTCTCTGGGTGTAGACCCCGATTTGAGGGATATCCATATCATCTGTGACGTCATCGGTGACGTTATCAGTACAAGTAGTAGCGAAAGCGGGCATTTTGGGGGTGCGTGTGGGTGTGTTTGGGGTAAAGATGGACCATCCTTGGTCCGAATGTGTCGTGTGGGATGTCATGTTGTAGCTCTCGGGGTGTAGCCACGACTTGAGGTTCTTCCATGTCATCTGTGACGCCATCGGTGGCGTAATCAGTACGAGTAGTAGAGAAAGCGAGAGTTTCGGAGGTGCAATGGAGTGCGTTTGAAGTAGATGACGGCCTTTTTTCCATCCAGCTACCCGATAGAGTTACCTGTGAGTGTATGCGCGCGTGCGTGTGAGTGAGTGAGACTGGTCTAATGTATCGTCTGTTTTCATCATTTTGCACATGCGCAGTCTGGTCGTAGTATAGAAAGTAGGCATTTTGGGGATTCCTGGAGGTTTGTTGAATGATTGAGGGGCCATCCCTGGTCAAATGGACCGTGTGGGGTATCAGTGTGAAGCTCTCGTGGGTCAGACTGGCTTGTTTTCATTGGAAGTCGCGCCAATCTGCGCATGCGCAGTTGGGGTGTAGTAAGTAAAGTGGTCATTTTGGGAGGTGTGTGGGGGTCTGTTGAGTGGCGAGGGACCATTCTTGGTCCGAATGCCTCGTGTGAGGTGTCAAAGTGAAGCTTTCGTGGTGTAGACCATGACTTGAGGGGTGTCCCTGTCATCTGTGTCGTCATTCTTGACGTCATCAGTAGGAGTAGTAGCCAAAGTGGGAATTTTGGGGGTGTGAAGTAAGGTGTTTGGGGTAGAGAGAGACCAGGTTTGGTCCAAATGGCTTGGTTGGGATGTCCTAGTGAAGATTTCGTGGGATAGAGTCAGACTGGCAAGTTTTTTATTGAAAGAAGATGTCTGAATGCCAATCTGAACATGCGCAGTTGTGGTGTAGTAAGTAAAGTGGTCATTCCGGAGGTGCGTGGGGATCTGTTTGAGCGATTGAGGGAACATTCTTGGTACGAATGCGTCGTGTGAGGTGTCAAAGCAAAGCTTTCATGGTGTGGACCACGACTTGAAGGATATCCGGGTCATCTGTGACGTCATTACTGACTTACTTGTAGCCAAAGTGGATATTTTTGGGGTGTGAAGGATGGTGTTTGGGTAGAAATGGACCATCCGTGGTCCGAATGCGTCGTGTGAGGTGCCATCTTGTAGCAACACCCACCAACGACAAGCTCAATGCTTCCACACCCTGGTGAATTAGCCCTGAAGTCCTGCGCGCATATGCGTACGGGTGTAGTCCGTAATAAGTACTATTCTGATTAGTTAGTTCAAAAGTAGAACAACAACAGCATCAAAGATTACAGGTCAATCCTTTCATTATCCCCTCCATCACAGCACATCCACGCCAAGGGAACCACTATGGGTGTGTTTACAATTAACTTATGCTATTGTCTGTGTATTCAGAAGTTCATTGTTCTGATCTCAGAATGATGAGGGACACGAGTTAATCCCTATATGTACAGACACCACCACACATCACTATTATCACCACCACACACCAGTTCTACCACCACCACACACTACCACACACCACAGGCGTCAGGCGTCAACGCCCGGTGGTGGTGGTAGCTCCCATGTGGCAGAGTTCTTGGATCGGAGCTCTTGGAGCTCAAAGCTTGTGGAGCTCAGAGCTCGGAAGTGATGTCATCGCACGCATGTGCACGTACCTGTGGTGCACCCTGTACACTATAGCCATTCGAGAATAGGGTACACCAGGGTGGGGGTGTGGTGCGGTGTGTGGTGGTGTCTGTACATATTAGGATTAACTCGTGTCCCTCATCATTCTGAGATCAAAACAATGAACTTCTGAATACACGGGAAATAGCATAAGTGAACTGTAAACACACCCATAGTGGTTCCCTTAGCGTGGATGTGCTGTGATGGAGGGGATAATAAAAGGATTGACCTGTAATATTTGATGATGTTGTTGTTGTTGCTCCACTTTTAGACTAACCATGAATCAGAATAGCACTTATCACGGACTACAACCGTAGAGCTACGTATAGGCGCGCAGGGCTTCAGGGCTAATTCATCAGGGCGTTGAAGCATTGAGCTTGTCGTTGGTGGGTGCTGCTACAAGATGACACATCACACGACGCATTCGGACCACGGATGGTCCATTTCTACCCCGAACACCTTCCCTCACACCGCCAAAATATCCAATTTGGCTACAACTCCTACTGAGGACGTCAGCAATGACGTCACAGATGACCCGCATATCCCTCAAGTCGTGTTCCACACCATGAAAGCTTTGCTTCGACACACCACACGACGCATTCGGACCAAGAGTGGTCCCTCAATCGCTCAAACACATCCCCACGCACCTTCAGAATGACCACTTTACTTACTACCCCACAACTGCGCATGTTCAGATTGGCGGGACTTTCAATAAAAAAACATGCCAGTCTGACTCCACCCCACGAAAGCTTCACTAGGACACCTCAATCGGGCCATTCGGACCAAACATGGTCCATCTCTACCCCAAACGCCTTACTTCACACCCCCAAAATTCCCACTTTGGCTACTACTCCTACTGATGACGTCAAGAATGACGTCACAGATGACAGGGACACCCCTCAAGTCATGGTCTACACCAGGAAAACTTCACTTTGACACCTCACACGAGACATTCGGGCCAAGAATGGTCCCTTATCACTCAACAGGCCCCCACGCACCTCCCAAAATGATAACTTTACTTACTACACCCCAACTGCGCATGCGCAGATTGGCGCGACTTTCAATGAAAACAAACCAGTCTTACCCACGAAAGCTTCATGCGGATACCCCACACGGTCCATTTGACCAGGAATGGTCCGTCAATCTCTCAACAAACCTCCACGAATACCCAGAATGCCTGCTTTCTATACTACAGCCAGACTGCGCATGCGCAAAATGATGAAAACGGACGATACATTAGTAAAGTCGGATCCCACTCAATCACTCACTCACTCACTCACACGCGCGCATACACTCACACTCACAGGTAACAGGATGGGGAAAAAAGGTCGTCATCTACTCCAAACGCAATCCATTGCACCTCCGAAATGCCCGCTTTCGCTACTACTCGTACTGACGACGTCACCGATGACGTCACAGATGACATGGATATCCCTCAAATCGGGGTCTACACCCCGAGAGCTACAAGATGATACCCCACAGGACGCATTCTGACCAAGGATGGTCTATCTCTACATATTGGGGCAGGAAAATGTGTGATTCAATGGACATTGGCCGCCATTTTGGATTTTGGCGGCCATATTGAATTTTCAGACCAATTACAAATCATTCCAAAATTAACTAATTATTCATACCCTACGTAGGACTAGAAAAAAAACCTAGTTTGTGGTTAGAAAATTGATTTTCGAGCAGGAAATTGTGAGCTTCTATGGGTATTGGCGGCCATTTTGGATTTTGACCGCCATATTGGATTTGAGGCCAAATCCAGGGTGGCCCCTCAGCGAAATTGAAAGGGCATAAGTTAAGGATGACGGAACCACTGAGAAAACTTTGACCCCAAAAAATGTTAGTTTTTTCTTGGCTGGGACCTGTCTACTACTGCGGTTACGCATGGTGCAGGGGCAGAGAACTATCCAGGCCTGGCTAAGTTTGCGGTAAAACATCATGTATATCTGATATGGAAATACTTGGTAAGCTGGTAGGAACTGCCCAGCTCGTAAGTCTGTATTCTCTAACACGACAATAGAAAATACTCGGCAAGTCTGCGGTTAGATTAGCAGGGCAGAGAACTGTCCAAATCTAATCAAGTTTGCACCTCGTATACCGGTAGTTTATGTCGCCCGCATATCGACTACAGAACTACTGAGTAAGAGCTGCTGTTAGGTCAGGACAGGGGATGAGGACAGTCCGGCCAAGTTTGCATTCAACGGCAAGCCTTTGGTATAAGACTTTACCAATATATATATAAATAAGCAAGGTTTGCATGGTGTTTATGATGTACATATGAACAGTCACAATCAAAGCTTGACTGAGATACATCATTCTCTAGATGGTGAATTTACACCGAATATCATATGGAATAAGAATACTGATCAGCGATACGGATTTGATATTTTGCAGCCTTTTTCAAACCGGAGCCCCATCTGTACTCCTAGATGGAGTTCCTCCTAGCATCTTATCCTGGGTATTTTGTCGAGGTTCATCGAATGATGGGCATCGGGAACTATTTAAACGTTACATGGGTCAGTATATTTATATTTCTTCGTGCGTTCACCGTTTAAATCGTTGCAATCATATGAGGGATGAGGGGTTGATTATATGCTGCACGTGGACGCCTGATTGACTTAATAAACATTATATTAAACTTTCAAAACGGCTATACTAGAGCATCAAACGGTATTATTATGACAGGGTCCTTACAGATGCGTTACGATTGACAATCTTCAACCTGTTTTCGAGGATTAGATTATCGGGATTTAAATCACAGGCTGAATATTAATGTATTAGTTTTCCAGCAGAGTGTGGTGTCAATTATCAGACAGAGATCGTTTTCCGCTTTGTTCGTTGTTGGTTATTGCTGATGCGGATAACATGTATTTAAATCAACCCTGCTAAACCCCAAATATCCAATGACAGTACGGAACCATACACATGTGCCGCAAGAAAATGCAAGTGATCTATAAAATTCAGTAAAAAATAATACCTTCGTTTGTAGTGCCGTTTTATCGCAACAAAAAATGGAATGTTTCCCTCACTGATATTCACTCCTGTTCACCTGCGATGACGATGTCACTGATTAAACGTATACCCCAAGTACCCCCACCCAACATCGACGCCATGCTCCGCGTGAGGACGTTGCGAGCCAATAGAGTTTTTCTTAATCTAGTCCGGATAAAATTGGAGAAAAGCGCACTGCATATCTATTACGACAATATGGCATAGCATTCGAGATTTCATTGGTGTAAACATTCTGAATACCATATAATATTAAATCGCCAGATTTGGTACGCCGGAAATGAACGCGCCACTTGAGCGGAGACAATATAGTTCACTCATGGAAATTGCCGATTTCTAATCAGGGTTAAATTAATTCGGTTAATCCTTCAAAGAAATGTATTTCAAACTGAAAGCATATTAATGCCTTTGGTTGTACTGTAGTTTTGTAAGCATCTATCTGGCTAACTTCAGTTTCGTTAATTTCATTCGTACTGGAAAATTTAAATGATACAACTCACTCTGTTTTGATGGTTTGTAATTCATATTCTTGAATCCTCATTTCTCTTCCAAATTCCATAAAATCCTCCAAACCTCTACCAAGATCCCGCAGTTGAGCTGGGTCAATACTTGGATGGGTGACCGGATGCTGTACTGACTGGGCTGATCAGTGTCCAGAATAATAGGAACTGTGGACACTCTCGTGTTCTGGCACATGTAGGCACCGTCGTGATATGACTGAAACAATGTTGAAAACGACGTTAAATCCTACTCACTCACTCACCAAGATCCCGCAACAAAGCCTCGTCCGTACATTCAAGCTGTTGCATAACTGATGGCAATTGCTGGAATAGTAGACATATATCGTATTACGGAAGATACAATGACAAAGAGTTCCTTAAATACATCCCGGTCTATGCTATAAATACATTAATATATTATCGGTAAAAACATGTTGCACCATTTCAGCTGAAATCATCGGTTTATTTAGCATTGCTTTAGGTGTGTTTTTGAATATTTACGATGGGTTTTTCTTCCATTAATTTCATCTTTACTGTGTTTTCCGGTAATAATGTCACCAGGCTCAGTCTGATCAAATTACAAAACAATACACGATATTTCCAACTGGTCTTACACCACATGTCAAAATGATCCAAGATCACGTTAATCCTTTTGATCGTCAAATATTTCCCGCGTATATAACCGCGGTGTACCCATGCAGTGGCCCAGCCAGCGTCCACCCAATTGAAGTGAGGAAGTAATAGACTCAAATCTGTAACCTATGATAGTCTTGATCCGCACTAATTTTCAGGAATTAAGCTGCGAATTGTTTACTCTTCATTTGTAAGTCAGGATTTCTGAGGCGGATCTAACTGTCATGTTGAGAGGGATATCCTTTCAGTTACTGAACTGGTACTTGGGTAATAAGATTGGAACCATCGTCTGCAGGTGACTTTTCCAACAATGCCTGGAATTTTATAACCTGTAGTCTATGTTGCCGTCAAACTTCTTCAAACATAAACTGTATATTTACAAGTACTCTATGTACATGTACAACATTGAGTATACTTCTCTATACTTTCGCACAATCAGTCATAAATAATCTGTTACCTGTTCTATGTGCATCTCAGTAACCATATTTCCCGTGTCAACTGTAATGCTGATCATGCATTGGAAGGTGTCTATGAGGCGCCGTTTGTGACAATATTGTCAACGACAAATATATAGAGTTAAAACCAAAAAATAAAGTCGCCGTTTGTGACAATATTGTCAACGACAAATATATAGAGTTGAAACCAAAATATAAAGTCGCCGTTTGTGAAAATATTGTCAAACACATATATAGTTAAAACCTTTGTAAATATATATAAAACGAAATAAATAGGGCCTATATATAAAGTTGTTTTTTTTTTTTTTTTTATAAATATTTTTTTAACATAAATAACGGTAGAAAGTTAAGACGTTAAATGTAACGTAAATATAAAGTACACGAACAAACTTAAAATTATAGAGTAGAATGTGTAGAGCGCGCGAGTGATACTGGTTAATCAAAACTGTAACTGGGTTCTGAAGCGAAACGATGACAGCGGTGAAAGCCACTCGCATGTCACAGATGTGGCGAATCAAACAATAAGATCACGTACCTGAACATATATCAGTTCACTGCCATAGTGATTTAGTAAAGGCCTATTCCAATTTTCAACAATTACTGTTGTCATTTACAATCGTACTTCAGAGTTACCACATCAATTAGTCGCGAGATGCACGTCGACATCTTCAAGGAGTGTTTGAGTTTACCGGGTCTCGCGCTTCGCCATCTCTTCCAAGAGTGTCCTACCTACTTCTCGCTGATACAACAAAAAGATGAGGACATGTACGATTGTTTAAAACACAACATCGTCGGCGGACCTAGCCTTATTTTTCACCGCTACCATGAGAAGGATGTCCCGACTCTTCCCGGTGGGAAACCCTGTGCCAAAATCATTGGATTCGACGCCAATTCCCTGTACCTGTGGTCGCTCGCCCAACCCATGCCCAGCGGGCATTATACGCGCTGGTGGGCAGACGGTCAACATTTCACACCTCAACGTACGCCGTACAAACATCTCGCCGACCAGTGGTTGGATTGGGAAGCCGATCGACGGGGAATTTATATACGCCATCAGACCAACGCCACATGCAGAGAAGCGCATAGGAGATCGTCGACTCCCCGTCGATGGGTTTGCCCTTGTACAAGGAACACCGACCGTATTTCAATTTTATGGGTGTTACTGGCACGGTCACCAATGTTTTTTCAGCGCTAGACGCTTCAACGAACGACGTGGGAAATCAGCAGAAGAATTACGAGCAGAAGTGGTGGAGAATGGAGATTACGTCAAAGAGTTGGGGTACGATCTGATCGAACTATGGGAGTGTGAATTTCACACCATGTGCCAGACCCTCCCACACTTACGCGACTTCCTTAAAGCGCGCGAGTACCCGATAAGTCGTCGGCCACTCTTGACCCTGCCACAGCTTTTCGACGCCGTTCGTTCCGGGACCCTGTATGGATTTGTGGAATGCGACCTCCATGTTCCCGACCATCTCAAGCCCCTTTTTGTGCTGTGCATAATTAATACATCGTTATTGCGCATGTTTTATTTCAACTTCTGTTGATGTTTTTATGCAGCAAATAGCAACCAGCGACTTGGCCGGCGGAATCGTGGATTGAACATCAAAGGGACAGGCTATGATATTGGCTACAGGCTAGGATATCTTATGTCGATTTATAAGTAGATGTACTTATATCTAATTGATGTGATAACTCTGAAGTACGATTGTAAATGACAACAGTAATTGTTGAAAATTGGAATAGGCCTTTACTAAATCACTATGGCAGTGAACTGATATATGTTCAGGTACGTGATCTTACTGTTTGATTCGCCACATCTGTGACATGCG
>JAVTVY010017655.1:0-61180 GCA_036873755.1 Hanleya hanleyi
CTCTAATTATTCAATCCCCCTATAAAAATTCAATCACCCCCATCGAAGACAAAATTCAATCGGCTGACCTAATAAATTTGATCACCCTCTAAAATTATTGGAAGAACGAAAAAATAATGGCTTATTATGCATGATTTTGGATCATTTTGTCAACTTCCTGTTCTAATAAATTTGATCACCCCCATATTTCTTGGTGGGAAGTTTCACTTCCTGTGTTTGAACTTACTGTATTCAAAGAATATAGTTCCCTTCTGCAGAGTTATTCCCCTTGTCACCAGATACCACAGGATTCTCATAGAATCATGTGGTCGTCCAATAAAAATGTAAGATTCTAACACAACATAATAATCATGAGAAATGCGATATATCACTCGTACAATTACCATTCAACAAATTTTATAACCAGCCCTCTCCTTAGAGCACTGCTGGATGTTTTTGACCACGGATTGTAGTCCTGTTCCACGGCAACATACAGTTTGGTTTAAATGAAGCTCTGAAAGGAACAGGTACATTTTGTATAATAGGTTTTACAATTTTACTTGTACAGTGAACAAAGCCATAATTGATTTATTCTTAAGACTCTGTTCGTACAGTTCTGTATGTCGGTTTGCATAAGGTTTTTTTAATGTACAATGTCCAGAGATGTCTAGTTGATAATCCATATTCTGTGCTTAAATCTGTCCATTAATTGGAGCTCGTCAAAAATCAGTAATTTGCTGTACATAATTCTTTTTTTGTTGTAATGTAACTGACCTCGACAAACTAACCACCCGTACATCACTCTGTGATATTGATAATATATCACATTTCAAATAACTTTGTAATTCTCTTCATATGAAACTCCAGTATACATGTACTTGTTTAATAGACAGACTTCAGTCTAATTTTAGAATTAATTTGATACTGTGTTCTTGTGTGTAAATATGATATAAAACTATGATATCAAACTCTCTTTCAATACGATTCTCGAGATCGAGAGAGAGAGAGAGAGAGAGAGCTAGCTAGCTGTTATTGAAAGAAGTCATGTTATTGAAAATTGTGTTTTGTTATTGTTTTAATCCATTGGTCTGTCAGCTTATCAAAACAGCCATGGTACTAGTCTCGAATTCATACTTTACTGAACTGTTAACCTGGTCTTTAAATAAAGCAATTGTATAGCCCTTTCCGGAAAGTGCCTGATCTCCCCCTCAATAACTGCCGCTTTTTAAGTTTAGAAGTATGAAAAGCTGCTTCCGGAAAGCAGTCACCTCAATTTCACTTTTACCAAAGGCTCCCGCAAAGTATTATGAAATGTTTCAGAATATTTGTTTTAAAAACTATCTTGTTCATATTTTCTACATGAATCAACAGATTCTGTATACGTGTACATTAGAAAGTAAATATACTAGACAAATGGAATATTTAATTACTAAAAAAATTATGAGGGCCTTTGGTAATTACCGACAGTTCTCTGCAACAACACTCGCCCTAGCCGAACAAGGGAGATGACTCCTTAAAAATTAGCCTAGACAAACTGTTTGTCAAATTTCTGCCAGTTTTGTCAGTTGCCCATATACATGTAAGCATAGGAAGAACTATGCTATTACTACTATACTATGTCCAGCACACACCTGACCGCTTGGTCAGCGTGCAATCATGGTCATTTCGTTCGCTTGCATGCACAACATTCATGAAATTGAACAAAATTTTACTTGTTTGAAGTATACGATAACTATACTGATAATTTTTCAAAATTTCAGCCTCTTGTGATAATTTCTAACTAATAAAATGGAATCCATAGAAAATTTATCATACTTATTCATTTCAAATTTTGTAGGGGGATTTTGGATTCAAGCCATAGAAATAGAAAAAAAATGTCAAACCACCAATTCTCCTCCAGAATTCTGTCATCTGTTGTTGATTTCAATCATTATCCCGAAACCAGGGACTCTGAATGCACTGCAATACAAGTGCATGTATTTTACCATCAAAAACTTCTTAAAAAGATTTCCCTGAAAAATTCTATCGATTTCGCTGAAGGCCATAATAGGAATGTTACTCGCTCTTGGGGGCCCTAAAAGGTGGGTTTTTCATCTGGGACACTGGCACAACTTAAATCCGCTTTGAACATGAAAAGCACACCAAAGCTGCTTCCTGACATGCCTGAGTAGCAGATATTCTCTTTGTTTGAAAAAGTAAAAAAAAAGAAAAACTTGAAAAAATGTTCATGATATCAAGCTCACCCGTAGAGCATGGGATAGCTATATTGGAAGGTCTAGATTGGTTATTACTGGTTATCGACTGTGTGCTACATATGATGCAGAATCAATGAAAGTGTTGGAAAGAACACCTGTACTCTGTCCTCATGATGATTGATTCTCTTCAACTCTCCGTCAGAAACTATGGTAAACGAGCAAAATATTTCATCAACGGAACTAGCCCCCCATCTCCCAGATCCCAAAAATGATAAGTGATTGTAAAATTAGACCAATGCCGAGAAACTTTACTTGATCGAAAGTTTTAGATCGCAGGAGTGTCAGAAAAGCATGTATAACCCAATTATCTCCCCTAGTTCAGTAGGCCTAGTTAAATTGTTGCCTATAAATCTTTTGAAAATAAGGCGAGCAGCCTTGATTTGTCTTTTGTTTTCCTTCATGTTCATTTTTCAGACGTACAATGTATATTACTTACTTGTGAAGTATAAGCACAAACCAATTGGTTATCATTGTACTGTTATCGCACCTGTGTCAGTATTACTGAAATTATTTAAGTATTTCTGAGTGAGTAACATTTTCTCACTATTACTATGCAATTAAATACAATTCAAATGAAAAACTTCTAACCGTAATGGGATACAAGAAGCTATTATTAATTGCTTCTCGGCGAATTCAATTGATGGTTGGGGTGAAAAACACATTTGCTTTCCCCCACATCATTTATTTTTTTCTGGAATAGTGCTGATTACGAGTTCAGTTTATGTTGACAGGGAGAGAGTAATTATCTCCCCTTGGTTAATTTTCAATTCTAATGTAAATGTCCTTATCCAACCATTGGCTTGCTTGATACATGATCCTTCGTTGTTGACCAGTGGATCTCTTTAATGGGTAGCATTCTCCACTTTGTACTGTATCAAAACTTGAAAGTTAGCCCCAAAAGACAAAGGCTGCATGACTGCTCTGAATGTTTATGAGGGAAAAATGCTTATTACATTGTATCTTATTTCCTTGTCACAAAACATCGCTCATTGCTAATTGTTTCATGAATTGAAATAAATGAAATGTTAGAATATTTGTAGGATACAATTTTCTGACGAAGACAGAGATAAATGATTCTATTGAGTTTAGGTTCCTTGCATTCTGGTGAATCTGGTAATTTCATACCTCTTACTGTCAAATGTACCCTCTGATTGTGTTGCGATTGTGCATTCTTATGAATCCGGTAATTTTGTTCCTCTTTACTGTCAAATATATACCCTCTGATTGCATTGTGATGGTGTAGCTTTTGTGTGCATGGGTCTTGGTCAATCAGCAGCATCCAATTATCTCAGGATATGTTGGCTTAGAGATGTATATGTGCTCTCATCAAATAGTTTAACATCTTACTTGTTCATATTTTTTATGAGATTTTCTCGATGCTTTCTCTATCTCTCTGTGCAAACCACTGACTCTTTCGATGAAAATCTATAAAGAGAATATACAGGAATTCTAGGTTTTCGACCAGAGGGTACCTGTATTACACTGAGTTTAGGAGGTTACAGCAGGAGAACAGGCGCCTTGGTTCAATGCTGGACGTGGCTGCATGGACAAGGGTTGGATATCCTGCATCAGAGTTTTGAGAAAATAAATAATTGATGAAATGCCGAGAATGATCAAAGATGCAACCGAGTGAACATCTTGGAGATGTTGTGCAGTGGTGATTGACAGTATCGATTCAAATATACTATTTACGAGGTGTTACCAAATAATTCAATGAAACGATAGATTGTCTGAAAAGTATTGATTGGTGGTATATTCAGCTGTGATATTGTCCATTAACCTGTAATTGTCCATTAATTTCACACTTGTTTTAGCAGCAAACCCACTTTTATCAAAGATGATGTCCTTGAAAGGGCCTTCATCCACATTATTTTCTGTGATTTTCTTTGCTTTTTGTCCCCCGCCGCAACGCGGCCGGGGACTTTAAAATGGTTCTTGCTTCTATGTGTCCGTGCATGCACGGACATGTCCGTGCAAATACTTCGTAAGCAATAACTTCTAAATGCTTTGTCGGATTCCTCCGAAATTTGGCATCTGCATTCTTTGCGACAAGACGTCTCTTGGTATTACGTTTCAGCAAGATCCGCCTGTAGGTGGCGCCACTGGGGTCTTGCTTCTATGTGTCCGTGCATGCACGGACATGTCCGTGCAAATACTTCGTAAGCAATAACTTCTAAATGCTTTGTCGGATTCATCCGAAATTTGGCATCTGCATTCTTTGCGACAAGACGTCTCTTGGTATTACGTTTCAGCAAGATCCGCCTGTAGATGGCGCCACTGGGTCTTGTTCCAATCTTTAATGCATGTCCGTTCATGTTTGTTCAAATCCTTCGCGAGCGATAACTTTCGAACAAATTGTCGGATTTCCTCGAAATTTGGTAATTTATGCATTCCCTGCGACAAAACACGGTTGGTGATGCGTTTCAGCACAATCCACCCGGAGGTGGCGCCACTAGAGTTCATTCCATTATTCCATGCTGCAAGTGATAACTTAGAAACACTTGGTCGAATTTCTTTGAAATATCCTACATATGTACCTTTCTGGGTAACATGAGAAACGTTGCGGCTCATCGGATTCTTCTCAAATTTGGCATGCATTTACCATGCCAGGAGCTGTTGCTTGGGATTGCCTTTCGCTCACTTGCACTCACAGGTGGCGCCACCTGGTGGCAACATCACAAATTCGTTTCCGGGTAATAACTTGAGAACTGACCATCGGATTCTTCTCAAATTTTGTATGAATGTACCGTGACATAAGATGTCGCTTGATAATGCATTTCACTGACTTGCGCCTAGAGGTGGCGTCACCTGGTGTCAAAATCTAAATTTGGTTTCTGGGCAATAACTTGAGGACCCTCATCGGATTCTTCTCAAATTTGGTATGCAGATGTCCCCACGATACCATGTTCCTTGGGATTGTATTTTTCCCGCTTCTGCCTACAGGTGGCGTCTCCTGGTGGAAAAATTTGTTTACGGGCAATAATTTGGCAACTGCTCATCAGATTATTCTCAAATTTTGTATTCATATGTGACTCGCCCCAAATAACATGAACACCGGTGGGCATCTAGTACCGGCAATAACTTGAGGACCCCTCTTCAGAGTCTGAAAGTTCATATGCCGATACCATGACATGAGATGTCATTTGGGATTGTGTTTTGCCTGCTTGCACCTACAGGTGGGGACTCATTGTGGCAAAGTCTAAATTTGGTTTCTGGGCAATAGGTTGAGGATGCCTTCATATTCTTGTCAAATTTAGTTTGCAGATAATATGCCATGAGTTGTCTCTTGGCATTGCATTTCGGTTACATAATTTTCATGCTACATGGTAAAGAAAATATATTACAGTAGCAATCAACATTCAGTCAGCCATTCGGAGTTGATCTGAAAACCTGGGAAGGTGGAAAGACCCCTCTGCTTCTTACGCCTGTGAAGTAGCTGTTGCCATCCTCATGAATATCTTCTGAAACCGACAGCGCTTATAAATATTGCTGCCATTTTGGCGGGGGACCTAGCATCCTCTGCTGCTTGTTTTCATTTAATTAGTTGCACTCCCTGTGATCTGTCAACATCTCAATTATGATTTATTAATGTGTGTTAGAACCAAACCTATCTCTGGCTGTTATATATTATTTATACATAGGCAGAACTCTATGTAAATGTCAACTGGTCGATTTGTACCCTATTTCTTCTAATTATTCAGACGTCAAAAGTTAACTTTTTGGCATTCGCAGACGGCTTCAGTTAACATGAAAATGTTTTTTACTGCTTCTAAGTCCAAAAATGCTGTTTGAAAAATTAGAAGAAATATTGTATGTAACGATCTAACTGTTTTTGATTTCTTTTATCATTAAAATTGTGCCTTTTACCCAGAAAATTTTGTCACTTGCATATGTACTTTGAGGCATGATTTGACTAATTAACACTGTGTTCGGTGGGTGTAATCTGACCCAGTAATGGAAATATAGGTAGGTCAACATATGTTGCACATTATTCCACAGTAGTATAAAAAGGGCAATACTCTGTCGGGTGCTGAGATCCATGCACCAATTTACACAAATTCCTTATTAGCTGTTAATCTGCAGTATAGTTCCAATGGTAGGTGGATATCTTTTTGGTTCAAATTTACAGAATAAAGCTTTTAATTTCAACTTAAAGCAGATTGACCTAGTTCTTCAAGGTAAAATCCTGGTTAATGCAATAATTTTTAAAAGTGTTCGCTTTCTGAATTCATACTATATAGTCACTGGTGATGGGGCGGGGAAGATTTGGTTTAATGTCGCGCAAGGTCATTTCACTCATATGGTGACAGCCAGATTGAATGGTGGAGGAAGCCGGAGAGAACCATCGCCCATCGGCAATTATCTGACAAACACTGATGGTGGGTTAGAAGCATAAGTAGACCGATCTTGAGCTATTTTATCCGAGAAAAATTATACTTAATGGGACGTATTTTTAAGATTATACATGTAGCTACAGGCCAAATTCTAATTAGATACCGTACGTTTTGAATGGTAAATTCTGTTTTTACGATACTGTATTTTATGAAGGATCATAGCTGGACTAAAAATTTGTCAATTAATTTTGGTTTCTTGATAAAGTTGTGCATGTATGCAGACACATATTAAATCTCAACAGGCTCTTGTTAACACTGGCCCGATATAAATTTCGTCCCTCTGCAATTTGGATACCAAGTCTCATTGTCATTCTTGTGCCAGTGAAACGTGTGAATACGACACCTGGGTAAACTGACAAACCTCTAAATACTGACATTATCCATGGTTCAAATACATACTTGAACCTTGATAAACCAGAACCCTGTCAAAACCGACAATATAACCTGGTCCAAAGCATGGTCAGTTTTATAAAGGGTTCACTGTATTTCTTTATGTTCATGATCATTTGCCCTGATTGACCGACGTATCTCCAAGGAAATCTTCTTCAAAATAACATGGATAAAATTCAGAAATTTAACCGAACACTGTATGGAGAACACCGATTACACAATATTTCCTCACCATGACAAAATCTGGATTTGACAGCTGTGGAATGATGACCCTTTATCACCCAAATTAATCAAT
Source organism: Hanleya hanleyi (assembly GCA_036873755.1). Classification (NCBI taxonomy): domain Eukaryota; kingdom Metazoa; phylum Mollusca; class Polyplacophora; order Lepidopleurida; family Hanleyidae; genus Hanleya; species Hanleya hanleyi. The sequence goes on from JAVTVY010017655.1 coordinate 7,314, forward strand.
ATATATATACAAGGCTGCTTTCAAAAATAATTTTCTATGTATTTGCCAAATACATAAAAAATGATTCCCATAAAAATCGTTTTATAATATATTTCTCTGAATACATTTATAATGAATAAATCAGAATACATTTTTTTATGTATATAAAAAAAATCTTGAAAATACATTTTTTATCAATTCCCCAAATATCCCAAAAAGATTTTGCTTCAGAAATAATTTATAATGATTTTTCAAAGCATATTAATTATGTATAAATAAATGCATAAAAAACTATTTTTGATAGCAGCCTTTTATAGTAAATCCTGTCATAGTTTAATGAAACTAAGTGAAATCTCACCATAAAATCAGGGGGTGATCGACATGGTTCAAAATCATTCAGATTTCCTCATTATTTCAGTGATATTAAGGGGGAAGCAAACCTATTAGGGCGGATTGAATTTTGTCCACAACATTTGAGATGATAGAAATATATACATGTAAGGTGATCGAATTTTTGGAGAAATGGATCATTTCATTCTACAGCACATAACAAATCGTGACGACTGCCACATCAAGCCATACATGGACAATATATAAGAAAATACCAACATACAGGCCTGTAAGTGCCTCTGTATTTCCTATATTTTACTTAAAACCTCCTATATTTAGACTTTTTCTCAAGGAAACTTTCACCAACATGACCAATGCTCTGAAATGAGTAATTGGCATGAGGAAATACATTTCAGAAGAAAAAAAATTGCCTCCCTTCGCTCGGCAAGTATGAAAACATTCAATTTCTCTTTGTTGAACCAAGCATCACCAATATCATGACTGACCGCATTCAGTGGAGTTAATTTGATTAAACACCAGAAAACTAATGTAGTACGTTAATTCCTGTATTTCATTAAGAAAATTCCTATATTTCTCCTATATTTTGGCAAATTTCCCCCGATATTTTCACTGTGAGCCACTTGCAGGCCTGAACATAGTACCGAAGACAACACACATTATATAGAAATCGATTTTATTAAATGTAAAGTAAACTTCGATTTGCTAGCTGTCTCTAACAACTAGAGATACTACATGTATCCGTACAAATGTGTACAGTGAGCCAACATTCACGGAAGTAGTACAGTTTTGTTACGATCCTGATGAACAATGATGAAAGACCAACACTTTGCAGATCGAAAATGCAATATTTAAACATGAAAATTGATCAACTAGCTAAATATTGAGTCTAGCACTAGCTGTTATGCAATTAAACATATCACATTATAAAGACAACGGCACGAGTCAAAAACTTCTGCATTAAATTGAATACATGTATTTCTGTAATATTTACAATGTAGAAATGTTAAATCCTATTTACAGTTTTTATCTGATCGTACAATTGTATTTACAATAGCTTATTGTAGAAATGGACAAAACATACTCAATAAATTGGCTACGAGACAATAGCTGTACAGCCGACATAGCTGTGTGCAAGACTGGTACAGAGTTACAGACCTGCATTATGGCCGGAAGCAATCTCGCGAGCCAGTGTACATGGTGTATCGATCGATCTGGCTTGGTTCTGGATATAAATATATCAAGGGGTTTCTTCTAAATCAAACCAATCAGTGAACACACCAAGCCAGTTGTTTAGGTCAATCCGCTGCGAGATACGAGATGTGACAGGTTTGAATTTCATCGCGGTTCAAGCCCCTTGATGTCAGCTGAAATCGACAGAAGTCAAAGCAAAACCGCAAGCTTGGGATACCGACATGCTAATTCAAAACAGGCACGGGGGGTGAAATGTACGAGGTTGTATACATTGTAATAGAGGCATCGACTAAGAACTCAATTGAATACCAAAAATGTCCAGGTAAACCCTCTGAGGATTTAGGATCTACCAGGACTTATGAAGATGGGCCGAGGAATGAACTCCAGTTGTCAAAGTGTTTAAAAGTTCTATGAAATGGTCCCCAGACCGCATACTTCTTTGATGCTACATTGTTGTAAGCTTGAGGTTCTATTTGACATTTAATAGCAGTTTTCTGTTTTGGGGAATGATCGAAGTTTACAATAATAAACTTGAAATCCTCCATTCCACACCTGTGTGGAAACGGCGAAGGCCGTGACCTGCTGATCCATGACGTCGAAGCCTGATTACGATTGTTCGTAGCGAGAAATCGTGGCGAATGTTCTATGCGGGATTTTCATTGCAACACCAGCAACGTCACAAAGCTGAAACAGACTGATGTCATAGGTCAGAGGTTTTCAATACGTTTTTCACTACACCTGTTTTATTGTGTTTAAATTTCAATTTGATGTCATTTGGACACCTGGTAAGCTAGGTTATCCGATGTCATCTCAGTTAGCGGTATTTTCTATTTTGATTCTGTTCAGTAGACCGAATTGAATTATCCAACAATACTTGCTGCAGGGGGTCATGATCAGTTTGCTCAATCAATCAAAGTCATGCTACATGTACTACCTCTTTCAATAAATGAAACAATGTTTTGTATTATCTCCCTTGTAATAGAAGATTTTTTTGCTGTAAAATACCGGAAACTCAGATCTCTCTTCACGAGACTTATAGACCCAATAACGTTCCAAAATTAGAGGAGTCCAAATTGTAATTTTGACTTTTGATTTTAACCTGAATGTTTATCATGGTTGTACACGTTTCTTGGAATGGGCCAAAACTGTATACCTCAAGAAAAATTGCCTTCTACCAAACCTATGTCAAATATAAATCATAAATGTACCGTCCATGTGAAAGAAGATAAAATGTTCATCCCCAACTGTTGTGGGGCATTCAAAATCAATGACTTACGTGCTTAGAGAATGGCGAAACAACATGACCCTAGCCAAGTTGACATGGCTTCGTTCGTTCCTACACTTTGCCACGAGTCCTCTTTATGAACTTAAATGTACACTCCGGGATCACACGGCTCCATGGGTTGTTCGGCTCTATCCGGCAATAAAACAAGCCATCCCAACTCTCTGTCTATTGGTTTTATCGAGTTCGGCAAAGAGTTTGATTGCCGTGAAGAGCTCATCCCTCTGCAATCAGTCTTTAAACATCAACGGTCCTTGTCTTTACCGCCATGATCTTCGTACGGGTCACGTGATCCGCAGGAAGATCATGGCAGTAAAGACAAGGACCGTTGATGTTTAAAGACTGATATAATGGAGGAGAAATTCAACCAGCCGTTGATGTTTGAAGATTGATTGTAGACGGATCAGCTCTTCACGGCAATCAAACTCTTTGTCGACCTCGATTAAAGTCAATAGACAGAGAGTTGGGATGGCTTGTTTTGTTGCCGGTTAGAGCCGAACGACCCATGGAGCCGTGTGATCCCGGACCCGGAGTGTACATGTAAGTTCATGAAGAGGACTCATGGCTAAGTGTAGGAACGAATGAAGCCATGTCAACTTGGCTAACATGACCTGCATTCATACATTTCCATTAAAACATTCTACATGTGTGGTTCTCATTGCATGACAGTATCTCACTGTTGGCATTGTGTCGATAGAAGTCGATAACACATCTCCGATTCTCCTTGTCTGTAGAATCACCGAAACACCACGAGTGAGAGGGTCGAGGGAGACGGAATCTTCATGTAAAATATCATGATCACGAACACTTCAACAATAACTCAATTTGTTGTCAAATTATTTTGGCTTTAGATTTCTTTGTCAGAATTCTTTCAGATATACAAACTTGTTACCCTGCAGTTTCTTAGTCGCAGTTCTCAGGCCGCCCTTCTTAAAATTATGAATTTATATTGGAAATTGCTGTGTCGGGACAACACTGAATGTATTAAATCTGAATCAGAGTCAATGTTGTTTATGAACTCAAATTCAGTCCTTTATTCAAACATCAAGATATACCAGTAATGTGTTCCCATGTTCGCTGCAATGATTCAGCTAGTCCTCAACTGCTTTCTCTCGCACAAAATCTTTGATGAGCAAACAAGACCAAACTTTTGATTGGTTCAGCTAATTCACATACCGGTACCTAATGGGGACTTGCCCATTATCCAATCAAATTCCCTTATTGTCACTTCCTGTTTGCCGATTTAGGCCCAGTCAACGAATCAACTAACAGAACTAGCACCGCACTTTCGCTTATCATCTGGTCTTATTGTGGAAGCCTCCCATTTTAGGTATGAGGATTTTCAGCCAAAAATCATAAATTGGCTGATTTCCAAGTTTTTTCACTGAATTTTTTTTCCTTAAATCTGGAATGCACCAGAACTGATGAAGGCCACAGATATAAACATCAGGCTTTTCCACTTGATCGACACTTCCCAATATTCCTACTGCTATGGCATGCTACGTGTAGTAGCAAGAAATCATGCTTGTAATGAATGTATCGTTTGGTGCTTATTGTCTATAGAACCCACAATTGCAGAACACCTTTGACCATATCCCAAACACCAAATGGACTTTCTTTTGCCTAATCTCACAGTTAGCCTGGTCTGCAGCTACTGAACCCGCTTATATTTCATTATGAACCATAGCATCCTGGTGGACGAGCGATTTTCACATGATCAGCCTGTTACACTAGAGTTGAAAGTTCACTTTTGGTGTGTGGTATTTCCGTGTTTGCTGCTTTATATGTGCTGCTGGGAGGTCTGTCAAACGCAGGGAAGCCGTTGCTAGTGCGCTCCTTCGCGACGCGCCAGTGGTAGATGTTCTGCATGGCGGTCATCATGGAGAGGAGGATTCCAGCAGTCAAGATGAGTGTCGTCAGTACGGCCGACGTCGACCGGAATTTCAAAATCATGAACAGAACCAACCCTGGAGAGAAAATCAGATAACGAAAGACTGAATGATATAAACGTTCCAAGGAACAACACACAAGGTATTTTATAAGCAATGTCAAATGAACAGTACGTGGGGTGATGGTCAGAAAAAATGTTATTCTTTATACAAATGCTCTTTCCAGACAGAAGCAAATCCTTCCCTATGTGCCCCACTTTCCAATAGTGGACCCCCTGAGGTGCGCTCTTGAAATGAAGGCCAGCGAACTACCCCTCAAGATATCTTAGCTATGGTGCCGGGACGGTATACTGATCACCGGCTGGAAAACAATGGACAGAACTGGTAGATGGTTGGGAAACAAGGGACGGTACCAACTAAGCAGGTTGGGAAACAATTGAACAGAACTGGTAGATGGTTGGGAAACAATGGATGGTACCAGTAGCTGGTTGGGAAACAATGGACAGTGCTGTTAGCTGGTTGGGAAACAATAGCTGGTTGGGAAACAATGGATGGTACTGGTGGCTGGTTGGGAAACAATGGATGATACCAGTAGCTGGTTGAAAAACAATGTACAGTGCCTGTAGCTAGTTGAAAAACAATGGATGATGCCAAGTGCTGATTGAGAAACAATGGATGGTACATATGGCTATGTCAGTATGTCGGCACTTCCCTTATATGTGTTGTAATTTTTACCTGACTGTATATGGCGAGATTCTGCTGGTGGACGTTTCGTCCCCGAGGCCCGCCCCCTGTACAGACCTTTTGGTCTTTGATATATGTTAACATTTGTGGGAAGTTGATGCGCACGGACTTAGGCTTACGCACAGTTCGTGCAACGGTCCCCTGACCTATTTCCATCTGGGCATGCGTAATTGTCTGGCCAGTGAAAACGAAACCACTCCGACACAAACAATTTAGCTAGGCCATAAGCAATTCATGATTTATCAAACAACCACGGCCATATAAATTAGCCTGCCAGTCGACAAAAGGAGAAAGAGAAAGTGGACGGTATACGCGGAAATATCGCTGTCGCCACTTTTTATTTTATTTTCACTTTGTGCAGACAGACAATGCCGACTTAGGACTTGCTGGCAGATAATTGCGCCCCACGTGAACGGTGATCGTTCGTGTAAAATATGATTTGCGTAACCTTCACGTAACCTGAACGAGCGTTCGCGTCAAAAAATAAGGCCTGCTACCGGGGACTGGTTGGGAAACAATGGATGGTACTGGCTAATCAGGTTGGGAAATAATGGACAGAATTGGTAGCTGGTTGGGAAACAATGGACGGTACAAGTAGCTGGTTGGAAAACAATGGACAGTGCCAGTAGCCGGTTGGGAAATAATAGATGCATGGTAAGGTCAGTGAGATCCAAGACCGTACATTTATATTTGGAGAATACTTACCAATAACGAATGCTGGTATTGATACAAAGAACCCCATTACAGCAATGAACCGGCTACTTGAACATTCCTTCAGGTATTTCAAGGCCCTGTTAATTCACAACATTATACACATGTAGTTTAAATACACATCAGTAAAACTTGCATAGACAAGATTCATTGTATATCAATTGTTCAATTCTAAAACTCCAATTACATCAGTCATGCCACAGCAGCTTACATGTAGTCATGCCACAGCAGCTTACATGTAGTCATGCCACAGCAGCTTACATGTCATGCCACAGCAGCTTACATGTGGTCATGCCACAGCAACTTACATGTAGTCATGCCCAGCAGCTTACATGTAGTCATGCCCAGCAGCTTACATGTAGTCATGCCACAGCAGCTTACATGTAGTCATGCCACAGCAGCTTACATGTAGTCATGCTCAGCAGCTTACATGTAGTGTGCCATGCAGCAGCAGCTTACATGTGCCATGCACAGCAGCTTACATTATGCCCAGCAGCTTACATGCATGTAGTCATGCCCAGCAGCTTACCATGTAGTCATGCCCAGCAGCTTACATGTAGTCATGCCCAGCAGCTTACATGTAGTCATGCCCAGCAGCTTACATGTAGTCATGCCCAGCAGCTTACATGTAGTCATGCCCAGCAGCTTACATGTAGTCATGCCCAGCAGCTTACATGTACTGCCCAGCAGCTTAGCACACCATGCTAGTTATGCCCAGCAGCTTACATGTGGTCATGCCACAGCAGCTTACATGTAGTCCTGCTCCAGCAGCTTACAATTATAGTCAAACCACAGTTTTGTAGTACTATATGCTATGTAATTAAAGGACATGGCTGTTGGTCCACAGATATAACCATTAGATTATGTAGACCAATAAATTAAATACATGTACTACACTAACATTCCATAATTTCTCTTGACCCAGTGAATGGATTAAATTCTTTAAACTGTAAATGGATGTGCTGTTGTTTAGCCAATAAAGATCGGAGCTTCCCAACACTGTGCAATGAGTATTTTCTTTGATATCTGTGTGATTTCCAAATATGGCAAGTGGTTGTATTGATTCTCAAACAGGAAATGTTCTTTGAATAGCCAATCAAATATGAATTTTGAAGAGGTCGTACATTCACACTTCTCCTAATATGGACCACAGAATATTTATAAAACTATTACATCACCAAACCGTATCCAATGAGAAAATGTGTGATGTACGGCCAAGGCAACACATGTAGTATTCGACTTGGGTAGGTGAAGATGGAATGCACCCAGTTACATAAACATTGAGGAAGACACTGGCTGCATATCTCTATGTCAGCAGTTGTAAGCTTGTACAAAATACATTAAAGTGATCGTAAACCCTCAAGTAAAATTTCCATCAAATGAAAGACCATTGCAAATGGTGTGGGAAAAGATTTATTGTAATTTTTTACGTATCATATCTAGGTCCAGTGACGTCACACTGCCTTAATACATATTTTTATATCAAGACACCTTATACTTACCTTGTGCATAATATTTAATATTATGCAATACTGTTGGGTAGATTCTAAACCTCTTATACCAAATGCCAGAAAAAACGGACACCCCCCTCCGGGGCCTCCATCAACTCCAGCGTCCTTGACCGCTCCAAGTTCCCACCAAAAACTTAAGACCTCAGTTTGATTTCTAGCACGATCAAACCCACACGTGAATTTACTGTGCTCCTCAACTAAGGAGATTCATATACATTCATTGGATTTACTCGTGCTTTCAAGCCTCCCATATTGGTCCGTGAGTTTTTACATTTATGTACTTTCTCATTATACCGAATTCCTTACCGCATTTCATTGTATATTTGCTAAAAATATGTACAGTAGAAATCCTCAGTGTATTGGGATCGCTCAGATATGGCGCTCGCCATTCTGTAAACAAGCATATCGGGTCTATGCTTTCACTATGGGATTATTCTGCTCTGCATCGAGAATAATATATACGTTGTTTCATTGTAAATCGTATACCATTGTGATAAATATGTTAAATGTCTGGCACGACAAACTATGGCACGGAATTGGCTTTTACGATCATAGGTTACGTTGAGCGTTACTGATCTGGTAAGGGACTCTTGTCGACATGTTACTAGGCAGCCATTTTGACCGACACCACACCTCTCTCGAGATAGTGCGTCAGAGTCATAGAGTCCTTTGCTGGAGAAGTTACGTAACCTCTTTGTTACTGTGAATTCTTTGTGCGAATTTCTATACATGTAGGTAGTTGGATATACCTTGGCAAGACAATGCGTGTACATGTAGACAGCTATACTAATAGCTTGAGCTCTGTACTGATATTTGCACTTTGGATTTACGTTTCAGAGAACGGTGTATCACAACAATAGCACATTGTTGTCTGTATATTAGTAGAACGATGCGAGGTATTTTTTGGCATGTTATGGGAATAAATACTGTCTAGAATGTTTCACGTTCCAAACATTCTTTCGCTCCAATACTATTTACAGTTTGATGTATATAGGTGTACCGTAATTATCAACTATACGTTTGCACATGTATAGTAGTTCAACATGTGGTGCTGCAAAGGTATTTCAGTACAAGTGGGGCTATACTGATACCTATACAGTGAATCACTATTCATTGTTGCGCATTACGGTGTTGTACGCTTGATTTTTAGAATGGACAGTTACGATGGGGTCCATCTCTTATAATATACCTAGAAACTGAGACTTTCTTTGATTGAGCTCGTTTCTGTACACATAGTGGCATCTATGATGTTGTGGCGGTATGATTATACATGAGGTCCGTAGTACACTATGAGAGGACTACACCTATGCGGGATCGTTCTATAAGCCCAAAGCTGGCACTGTGAGAAGTTTAATGCTCTGTACGATATGATTATTGGCACTAATATATAGATGACTCGGATAAATCTGGAAAAGCATCCCCGTCCGGTTGCTCTAAATGCCATCAATGGTCGGTTAAGGGTACCATTGGGCATGAGTGCTCGAAATGTTCGCTATGCACGGAAGGGAATAGGTGCGAGGTATGCTCTGCCTTGCCGGAGGACGTCTTTCAGCGCTGGCTTTTGGTACGTTCACGGTCCGCGGCAGCACTACCGGCCGTGAACCCGGGTACCTCCGATTCGGGTCTTCCTGCGGTATCCCAACCCGTAGGAAGGTTTATACCCGAAGCGGAGCTAGATGCACGTTTTGCGGAGCTTTATCGTGCACTGGGCCTGTCCCGCGAAACAGGCACACGGGTGTTCGTGGTCCCCCGTATAGGGAGCGCCGCTTTGGGAAAGCCCCCTGCTCCTTCTTCGATCAAGAAACGCAGGGCGTGCAAGTCGAAGGTGCGAGCCAAGACTCTGCGCGGCCCGTCTGAGACTTTTGTAGTTCCATCCAAGCCATCGAGTGCTCCTACGACTCTAGTCGCTAGTGAGACACCGTCCGATCCCTCTCGGGGTCCGACGGGAGATGGTATGGATGAGAACACAACTGTGCTCGACGGGATGGCCAAGTCCACCAGCCTAGCCGAGATTGAGGTCGAGCAATCTCCGGCCGACACGGACCGCCCGGTTCGTGTTGTGGCGTCATACGGTGGCCGTGATCACTCCGATGCCGGGTTGCTAGCCCGTGCTCTTGATCATGACCCCGTTCAACCGGGAACATCCGGCCTCGGCCGTGACGGTTACCCGTTGAACGGGGATCATATCCAATCCTCTTGGTCACGCCCCACGGGTGACCTAGGATCTTCATCCGGCTCCGTCATCGGCTCTATTGATGATCGGTTGCTTGAGGACACGGATATGGAGGTCGGTTCAATGTCCCCGTCCCCGTCCCTCACGTCGACTTGGACCAGGAACAAGTGGGTACCATCGATGATACCATCGATGCGGCTCTTCTGCGGGCTGCCGCTCAACAGAAGATGCCAGGAGGCCCACAGCTCCTTACGCTCGGCCATATGTCCTCTTGGACTAGGTCGTTAGCATATGCTGCTGAAGTGTGCGGTGTCCCTACGAACACTAAGCAGCAAGAACCCGTTAAGCGATCGCTAACAGGTCAGCCGCCGGCTCGCCGGCCGGAGCTACCCTCGTTACGGCTAGATCCATTCGTGGATCAGGCTTTCGATGCGCTTTCGGTGAGGCCGCAGGGAAAGGGTAAGCGTTCCCTGCGTACGGCTCCACCCAGGTTCACTGAGCTCTTCAGAGGCCCCCCGTCCGAAGTCAAGCGGACAGAATCGGCTTCGAAGGTTGGACGGCAGTCCACCTTTTTCCTGACAGGCAAGCAACATCGGGAGGATCTACATCCAAACGATACATTGCGTCGGTCGATTGAGCAAGAGCTCAAGGCGGCAGAGTGTTCGGCCCGGGCCGGGTTACGAACCTGCACATGACACACGCATCGCACGTAGCTGCCCTGCAGCATACGGCTGACGACGCGGTGTCCCGGTTGCACTCCATGGACGCGGAAGTGATTCCGAAACCTGTGGTGCTTCCGGCTGGCGTTGGAGAACCGCTATCGGTTCCTCAAGCACCCCCAGAGTTCTACCACTGTATGCAGTTGGCTACTGCAACGGGGTTGGACTTTCTGACGAGGGTGATAGCCAGAGTGCAGATTGCCCGATGGAGACTCTTCCTGGCTGAGTCTCGACTGGGCTCAAAAGACCATGCGCAGAACCTCATCAACTTACCTCTCGGTAATGAAGAGCTGTTCTCCGACGGACTCAAAGCTTACGCTGCTGAGGGTCATATTGACTCTCAGGAGCTTGAGTCATGGTCAAACAACACCAGACCCTTGCTACGGGGAAACGCAAAGCCAGCGTTTTCAAGCCCGCTGATCCTTTCTCCGGCTCTTCGAAGCCCAAGAAAGCCAGAAGAGGCTACCGCGGCAAGGGGAAGGGCAAGAAAGGGTCTAACAACCCTTCTAAGCCCGCTGGTAAGGGTGGGAAGCGCACCTGACATGTCAGTCTGCGCTCCCCCACTGCCCAAGACACCAACCTCAAGCTCAGCATGAGTTTGGGGGGGGGGGCCCCACCGGGCTCGACACTTCTGTGTCGGCGCCCGGAACTGCCGGTCGGAGGCCGTCTCGCGCGTTTCACCTCTTGGTGGAATCTATACAGCGCAGACAGCCTAGTAAGGCAGATTGTCACGGAAGGTTATCGAATGGAATGGAGCTCTCCAAACCGTTCACCTCCGCTGACAGGGACCTCACTGGTGACCCCGTTACCTCGAGACCCCCGTCAAATTACCATTATACGGGACGATAACTTCCCTCCTCGCCAAAGCGGCGGTAGTAGAGGTGAAAGATCCGGCAACGGATCCGGGGTTTTACACCAGGATGTTTTTGGTGTCCAAGAAAACCGGGGGATGGCGACCGGTCCTCAATCTACGGCCTCTCAACCGTTACATTCGCATCGAGAGATTCAAGATGGAAACTCTTCGATCTGTACGGGCCGGCCTTCGGGTCGGCATGTGGGCCGCTTCAATAGATTTGAAGGACGCATACTTTCACGTATCGATCCATTTGGACTACAAAAAGTACCTAAGGTTCGCCATCGACGGCACGATATTGGAATTCCAAGCGTTACCGTTCGGAATTACATCTGCCCCTCGAGTTTTCACACAGGTAGTGGATGCCCTATCGGTCGTCCTGCGGAGGTGTGGTGTGGATATCAGCACCTACATGGTTGGTGAAGGGACCGTCGGAAACGGCGGTCAGCTATGCGATCAGGTTGACACTATTCCATACGCTTCTCAGCGGCTGGATAGTCAACGTACCCAAGTCAGCGCTGACCCCGGCACAGTTGTTCATACACCTGGGGGTTCAGTTCCATCTCCGGATCGGGCGGGTTCGGCCTTCGCCGGCTGCCCTAGATCTGCTGGAGGAGATGCTCGCGGTGTTCTTCACCTGCCGAGCTCTCCCGGCGAGAGAGTTCTTGCGACTTCTGGGTCGACTGGTCAGTCTGGGAGAAGTGGTCAACTACGGTCCACTTCGACGCAGACCCATACAAATGTACCTTATGTCCTTCTGGAAACAGAGCACAGGTCATTTGAACCAACCAATCCCGATAAACTCGAATCTATTATCAGCCCTCGGCTGGTGGCGGAACCGGGACAACCTCATCATGGGGGCCCCGTTGCATCTGCCGGAATCAAGTCTAGTCCTATTTACGGACGCCTCCATGGACGGCTGGGGAGCACATCTGGACGAGAACCTGGCACAAGAAATGTGGACCACGCAGGAAAAGACTTGGCATATCAATCTCTTGGAGATGAGAGCAGTCATCCTAGCGTTGAAACCGTTTCTCCCGCTCTTGCGGGAGAAAGTTGTTCTGGTAAGGTCGGACAGCTCAACAGTGGTCGCATACATAAACAAGCAGGGAGGGACCAGCTATGTTTCATGACCTGGAAGCTATTCCAGTGGTGCATCAAGCATCAGGTGACCCTGCGAGCAGCGCATATTCCGGGGATACGGAACGTGCTTACGGATTCTCAGTCTCGTCAACAGAGGGTCCGTCCGACCGAGTGGCAGCTGAACGACTTGGTACTCAGGCAAGTCTTCTTTCAGTGGTCGACTCCTCATGTAGACCTTTTTGCCACGAAGGACAACAAAAAGCTCCCAATATATGTGAGCCCGTTTCCGGATCCATCGGCGCACGCCGTGGATGCACTAGCGGTCCCGTGGTCAGGAATGTACGCTTACGCGTATCCTCCGACCATACTAATTCCGATGGTTCTCAAAAAGATCGAGAGCGAGAATTGCAGAGTCATTCTAATCGCTCCTTTCTGGCCGACACGATCATGGTTCACGAGTCTCCTCAATCTTGTCGTAGACTACCCACGCATTCTGCCGGATCGTCCAGATCTCCTCACACAATGCCGGGGGCGTCGAGCAATGTTCAAACTGACTGCTTGGAATCTGTCATCGAATCTCGACGTCAGCAGGGCTTTTCTCAACAAGCTGCCAATCTCATGGCACAATGTAGAAGGCCCTCCACCAGACGGGTTTATAACTCTAAACTCAGTCTGTTCTCGGAGTGGTGCGAGAGAAACTATAAGAATCCCTCTCAAACAACTCCGGGAGAAGTAGCAGATTTCTTCGTATTCTTATACGAAGAAAAGGGACTACAACCAGTAACAATAGCTGGTTACCGGTCTGCCATAGCGACAATCCACCCTGGTTTTCGAGACGGGTCTAAGGTTACACAGAGCAAACCATTAGACGACCTGATCAAATGCATGTTCCACCTACGACCTCGGGTGAAGAAAATGCCTCCTGCATAGAATCTCGAATTGGTCCTAAATGCACTTACGAGACCACCTTTCGAGCCCATGGGTCAGGCCAGCCTTAAGATCTTGACACTTAAGACTGTATTTCTCGTCGCTGTGGCGTCCGCTCGACGGAGATCTGAGATCCATGCTCTCTCCGCTGAGAAAGATCGCCTACATTTTACGGGCGAAGGTCTGCTACTTCAGCCGCGGGCTGACTTTGTGTCGAAAACAGAGACTATCAAACATGGCGCAAAACCCTTGGTTTTAGCTGACCTAGGTAAGTTCTCTCCGGACGATAAATTCTTATGTCCGGTGCGTGCTGTGAAATATTATATCGAAGCGACCAAACATCTTCGAACTTCAGACAATCATTTGTGGATTACCCATCAGATCAATAACCACAAACCGGCTTCCAAAGACACCATCGCTCGATGGATCGTTGAAACCATATTCAGATGGTCTATGCAGCTGCCCAGACTAAAGAGTTTGTTTTCGCCAAAGCCCATGAGACCCGAGCGGTAGCCACTTCGGAAGCGTTATTTAAGGGAGCTTCACTTAGTGACATCATGGACGTTGCTCAGTGGAGATCTGAGGCTACTTTCATCAAGTATTATCTCCTGGACCCTTCTACGTCGACAGCTAGCATTGAAATGGCTACTCTCACTAAAAGGCTGAGTAATGCCGCGCATACTATTCCGGTACCTTCCGTTAGAAAGCGCGTTTCGAGCACTCGTGTCCAAAGGGACCCGCTCGATGCCTATGCACCCTCGGGGAACAAGCCTCGGCTGGAGTCAAGAAAGCATTAAGTGAGTATATCAAATCGTCACAAATAATGTTTACCCTTTGTCATTGGGATAGTATTATTAGGGTTTTTCCCTAGCAGGTGTACCAAAAGGAAAGCTCGGACTTTCACCAGGGTGGTGCCCCCCTCGAGTTATCAGGTAACAGAGATGCCTGGGTTACATATCAATGACGGCCTTTTCGCTCTCAAATTGATACAGGTATCTACCTTTTGACTTTGGTTAGCCTACCCGCCAGGATTCCCACAAATTCTAGGGTTACCCAACAGTATTGCATAATATTAAATATTATGCACAAGGTAAGTATAAGGTGTCTTGATATAAAATGATAGGGTTTTTGTAACCCCCCATTTTATGAAAGACCCTTATACTTATCTTGCGATCCCGCCTCGCACCCACACTGTTAATCAAAGACTGGGGGAGGTACATAAATGTTCTTGCTTTAAATGCTATGTTTTTATAAAATCAAACTGAGGTCTTAAGTTTTTGGCAGGAACTTGGAGCGGTCAAGGACGCCGGAGTTGATGGAGGCCCCGGAGGGGGGTGTCCGTTTTTTCTGGCATTTGGTATAAGAGGTTTAGAATCTACCCAACAGTATTGCATAATATTAAATATTATGCACAAGGTAAGTATAAGGGTCTTTCATAAAATGGGGGGTTACAAAAACCCTATCAATTTCAAACCGTGTATGCACTTTCCAATGCTTGATTCGAGCTTAAGGTGTGTACACTTTGAGTTTCAACACAGACTCACTGTTTCAATCATGAATGTGCATGTTTCACCCAAATCTGCGAGATGGTAACTCATAAGTGACAAGTCAATTTAAATCTTGCATTTAATTTGGTGAAACATGCACATTGGAACAGTGAGTCTGTGTTGAAACTCAAAATATACACACCTTAAACTTGAATCAAGCATTGGAAAGTGCATACACAGTTTGGAATATATGTATTAAGGCAGTGTGACGTCATTGGACCTAGATGTAATTGCAACAGACCACCATAGAATACCATGCTTTATTTGCAGTTTTCTCTGTGTAATAAAATCGTAAAAAATTAAATAAATATTTTCCGATACTGTTCGCATGGTCTTTCATTTGATGGAAACTTTACTTGAGGGTTTACGATCACTTTAAGTTCCACAATCAAAATGTCACTCAAGTTTAGAATGTTTGAAAGAAAGTTTTTAACGAATATCACTGTACCGTTTATCTCCCTCCGGCAGTAAGAGAATCTTGGAAGCGAAGAACACCTGCATCGTACAGACCATGACGCAGCTCAGGTCGAGGGTGACCACCAGGGTCGTCGTGGCAACTGCCACCTCTAGCACTTCGTCAAAGATGGACGAGGCATTGATGAGGGTGCTGGGGTGTTGGGCGTTGTCATGGAGATGGGACATTGAGATGAGCAGCTGTAAGGCGAGTACCCCCAGGATAAGGGAGACCACCGAAAGAAGACCCAGGCTGAAAAGAAACTTGGTCACGCCGATATCTTCCTGCTTGTACACAGACGAATCCTTGGACGATCCCAGACTGTGTCGTGACAAGTTTATGCTTCCCCTCTTGGATAAACTCGAGGGGCGGCTCAAGTTTCCGTTCTGCCGCAGGACGGACACTCGCGAGCCGGCGTCGCTTTTCTGCAAACTCAGGTCGGCTTCCTTCTTCTGCAAGATGGCTTCGAGCAAACTCAGATCGCGCTCGGTAAAGTTGTCCGACGTCCCTGGAAGGTCCTGCATTGTCTCGCGTGTGTGGTTCTTTTTCTTTTGTTTTCGCTTTCTTGTTCGAATATACACAGTAATCACATCATGGTTGATATAATAATCCTACATGGTTGGTCCACAATGGGGTACTATAAGCTATGTACATAAATGAAAACTCGACAGTATGTCCTAAAATGGTTGGCTCCAAACCTGACCAATGGCTGCTCAGTGTACCTTATCTCCGTACTAATCGAGCTCACCATACTGATCATCTCAAGTTTATATTACACATTATATACATGATTCAGGAATGCAATGTATCTCCTCGGGTTGCTTTCCAATTTAAAATAATTCAACGAAAACCCAGGGAATATTTATACCGGCAAATATAGTTCATGGTTCTTTACACACATCCTCTGTATCGGTGAAATTGTTGGCCCACATGTATCTGGAAAAGACAACAGAATACATGATCTCAGGGAATTATTTTCATGAACAATACAAGAAGATAAATTGTCAGAGCGATGAAAGCCTTCAAATGTAAATATAGATCAATGTATAAACCAATAGCATTCTCAAATA
The DNA here is from genome assembly GCA_036873755.1 of Hanleya hanleyi. Lineage (NCBI taxonomy): Eukaryota > Metazoa > Mollusca > Polyplacophora > Lepidopleurida > Hanleyidae > Hanleya > Hanleya hanleyi. The sequence continues at coordinate 23,798 of JAVTVY010017655.1, forward strand.
ACATACATATAAGAAACGGGCCGCCACATCTGCCGTTTCCTGGAAGCACAGACAATAAATATCATTGCGGCCAGAGTAAGCCAAATTCACAAGTGATGGATTCTCACAGGTAATGATCGCATTCTGCTACAGTATTGGTGTTTGATTATAAACTGTATATATTCCTCGTCTTCATGGCCTGAATATAACACTGTGATCAGATGGCAAACCCGTGGATATTCCACGGAATCAATATTATCCACCTGTTCTACATGTATAAAGCTAGAGGATATTGCATATTGAAGACAAACACTTGTCTGCATTAGTTCCGAGCCTTCCCTAACCCTTCAGCCACACAATGGATAATAACAGATTGTCTGGCTGGGTTAAGAGAATTCTCTCCCCCTAAAAGCAGATTATTAGATAAATATTCTACAATACTCAATTGAACTCCTATTTATTAACTTTCTCTGTACCATATACCGAAAGAAAAAAATTCACAGATTGACTGCCATTGGCATATGAAAATGGGGAATATCTCGACCAATATTTGCATCAGATTACATCTTGTTGGACATGTTGGAAGGCTCGGAGTATCGTCTGCGGAACTACGTTGATGATAATAAGTATAGCTTTGCTTCATGTTCATGCTGGTGTTGATACCATCTTAGAACTGTCAAAAATATCGGTACAGAGGGAGACAATGATTAAGTTCCCTTCAGGATTAGCTGTTAGAAACGGAACAGCCGAATATGTTTTCAAAATAATATATACCAGGAAGAGTTCATGCAAGCCCATTGTCACACAAAAATCTGTTGGTTTTTTTTTGGGGGAGAGAGAACTGTTTTCTTGGGAGAGAGAACTCTCTGACCCCAGTCAGACAATTTGTCAGAAATTATCTGTCATGTGGCTGAAGGGTTAGGGGAAGCTCTGACTACATTGTATGTCTGCATTAAAGATGAGCTGCGATGAGCTGCAATGTGCTGTGTTGAGCTGCGATGTGTTGTGATGAACTGCATTGAGTTGCGATAAGCTGCAATGAGTTGTGATGAACTACATGTACGATGAGTTGCAATGAGCTGCAGATGAAAGTCATATTTTATACAAGTGCATCTATTGCTTTTGCAATCAAACAACAAATCATGTTAACATCACAATCAGTCAAGCGATTAGCATTTAGCTATGTCAACACTCAATCAATCATACCAACATCATATCATCAGATCAACATTGCAATATTCCAATCAGCCATGTCGACCTTGAAACAATTTAACATATCAACATTGTGATTAATAATCAACCATGTCACATCGCCACAATATTATCATGTCAACATTGCAATCAATCAGATCAATATAACAATCAACATGATTAATCAGATCAACATAAGAATCAATCAGGTCACCATTACAATACATCAGTCACTGCAGAAGCAATTTGTGATTGGAGGGGCCACTATCACAGCACAAATACATGTACATGTAGGTGATAGTCCAGGGGGTGCCTAGGCCCTTAAAGCTCCTGTGGTCTTCTAGATGCCCGGCGATGCATTCTAGCATATTTCCGAACAACAAAACAAGAAATCTTTGCATGTGTAAACTGTATTTGTTCTGCCTGTTTTGTTGTTTCTCACAATTTTTTCAATCAAATGAGGATGTTCAGAGGTATAAATAATTTAAATATGAAATATATATCATTTCAATCGAAAGGTTCATTAATAAGCTGTGTTCATGTTACCAACACAGATTTTTTTCTACTTGTTGGGGAGCCGAACTAGTTCAGCTAAATCTGAAGTGAATGAGCAAGGATGCCCCTCATTGGAAAGTAGAATAAGACATTCAGCAGAGATACAGGTTTTTTTCACTTCATTCTATCAGTTTTTATCTTTCTCTGCCTTGTTTTTGTCCTGTTTTGTGTCATGTTTTTCTTTTTTCCCTTTTTTCTTTGCTCAATATTGCGGGGCCATGTCAACAGTATACTGTCACATCAACGTTGTATCATCTATCCAGGAATTGCGTTGACATTATGAGAATCCAAACAGATTCTCACAATAGAACTCTACAAGAATTCATAAAGATTCCTACAATATTACGGGCATCTATTGAATTTCCGTGGATTATTTCGTGGGAGTGCAAGCAGGAATTGGATTCCTGTGAAAAAGCAATGCCTGTCTATGTCACCAATACAATTGATCAGAATGCAGATAGCAGATCCATAGCTGCAGTCTTTTGTTTGTAAGAAGAAAATGGAAACTTATTCGACTTATCGATACAGGCGAGAGGGATCACTCTCCCAACATGCCCAATATCGAATCATCGAGTGATCAACATGGACATTGGGATTGTACGAGTATGAGACTGTGATAGAGATGGACAGTACAACCAGTGTGACCAGTGAGAGTCGCTCATGTTCGTAAAAGGAGATGGTATGGTAAGAAGGGATTATGGCCTATATTTCGCATGGTTGAAATCGAAAAAATAAAATGTTCTCAAAATAACTATTTTAATGTAACGGAAAGAGAAAATATATGTACACAATATGTGAGAGTTCTAACTTGATTGCATTATGATTATAGTTTAATATGACAACAAATCGAGTGATTTAAACACGAAGGACCCCTTGAAAAAAAGATTTTTCAGCAGTGGAGATATAATGCCACCGCACATCACCAGGTTAAATGGTATTTTGGGCCAAGGGGTCCTTCGCGTGTAAATGTGTGTTTAAATGACTCGATTTAGACCCTTTTTTCACGAAATAGCACATGCATGCTGCGGATTTCAACTTCATGCCATAACTATAATTATAACACAATAGAACTTTCACATATTGTGTAGATGTACATATATTTTCTCGTGCCGATGCACACAATTATTTTTAGAACATTTTACTTCCCACGTATAGGCGAAAATCCCGACTTATTGTACCATCTGCTTTGCGAGAGCAGTTCAAGTTTGTTTTTATCACGCTCTTAGATTTTGTATTCACGGTATTGCAAGTGTTTACTGTATTGCAAGAGTGATTCACGCTTGTCAGCATTACTCTCCAATACATTTTCATTTTCCAGGAGAGTGATAGGTGAGTGATGGAGAGGGAATGCTCTCCTTAAACATGAAAGACTGCAGAGGACTGTACAAGACCATCAGAATTGCAATCACTACACTTGACAAGTTCATATATGCGAGTGCATCAGGCAAAAAAAAAAAAAAGATATGAAAACTGCTGAAAATACCTCAAACCCCTCACAATATTGCCATTTTAGACCAAACTCGGAAAGTTTTAGAAATAAAATTGATCGAAAAAAGCTGAAATTTCTAATCCCTGCAAGTTCAAACTACTCTGTCTCACATTATGACATAACGGGATTTTCTGCAATATATCGAAGCCAATATATCAGAGCACTGAAATTTTGTACATCATCTGAACATTATTTGTTCATTTTTATCCTAAAATTTCATGAAAATCCAGCCTAAACGTGGGTCAAATTCACCAAAATGAATTTCGCCCCTGACAATTTTTTATGTTAAATTATGACGTCATAGCAACCAGTCCCAATGTTGCAACATTACAAGCCTGTCATTGTGCTTTGAAAATAACATGCGAGGTGTTGGATATTTTCTTTGATTCTGAATAGATTTTTTTGAAATTTCAGATTAAAAATGCACAAATTACATATAGATACTGTGAGGAATTTCACTGCTCTGAGAAAACTCGGCAACCATATACATGTACATGTGTGTTGCTGAAAATCCTGTTATGTCGTAATGCGAGACAGACAGTACATCCCTGCAAGTTACAAGTAGTCCAAGATTATTGAAATGATGAACAAAATCAAGTGGAACAGGTGTAAATATAACATGTCGACCTAATGAACTTACCGAGTTCAACTGCAATGAGATTATCGATAAAAAGAGAGAATTCCTACGTTTGACATCCTTGTAAAACTTTGAATGGTGTCGATTCAAAAATCTCCATTATCCACTATCCTGAATTGAACACACGGGAACCAAATCAAAGGTTAAACCCATACAGCTCGTCACCTGATACAATGGCTGAGGTCCAGCAGCTGGTATCACCGTTATGTAACAGACACATGCCTCGCAGCCAGTAGAGGCCAGGAGACACAGTGCATCGAACATGATGGAGGCGGCATGTTGTGTCCATACAGGAGCTAATTAATACGGATGTGGCCGTTTCTCGCGTCATGTCCCTGCTTTGCCATCACGTCTCTCCGACTTGGCGGGAGAATAGTCAGGAAAATTTGTCTCCACACAGCGAGATCAATATCCCGGTCTTCCAGACACAGCATGGATAAACGCCATCCTATTATTGGACCAGTGCAAGCCAGCCACCAATTTATTTTCTATAGTCTATTTCATTAATTTAGCCCCTCCAAATATCACGTAGCTAAGGCATCTTTCATTTACTTATGTACAAAGGGATGGAACGAACCCGGATCATGCTGACAGCTTTCTTTAGTAGCTTTTGGAAGATAGCTCTAACAAGTCTAACTATTTAATTAAATGTACTGGTAAATAATTAATAATAATTCCCATAATAATTAGATCACATTCCCACCAAAAGATCAGGGGGTGATCAAATTTATTAGAAAAGGAAGTTGACAAAATGGTCCAAAATCATAATCCAATTATTTCGTAGTCCCGTTAGTGTTAGTTTATTTAATGATTTTAGAGAGTAAACAGTGTTTAATAATAGAACTAATTAAATTTCTGTCCACAAAATTGGAGGTGACTGAATTCTAATATAGGATGATTGGAATATTTACATGTACATTATCCAAAATACAGAAGATCTATCACTGCACAGAAAATATTTGTCTTCATGATCTGTTAAGGTGTCAACAAAGATTTTCATGTCAGGGATATGGAATTATCGCAAATAAGGCATGTATTTTGTGTTTAATACCTGAGAAATACCCTTCTTGCTGTTGTGTTGGTAAAGCAAAAAAAAAAAAAAAAATTTAATTAAGCATGAAAAAATGTGTTCTGTATCCATGACAGTTTCAAATTGGCAACACTGTGCATGCTTAGTCATCGATGGTGTATAAAACAGTAACGGAGTTGAATGTAAATCTCGCACTGTGAAGTCAATAATTATTATACAGTACGTGTACAGGTTACAGAATGAACTGTTCACTGCACCGAGAACCCCTCTGCCTTGCCTTGAGCAGGTCCGGGTTAGGGACATTTTGATTACACGCCTATTAATTCTCTCAGTATTCCGTGGCTATTCTTATAAACCAAGTTTCAGGGTGTTTGAATTTGGCTTAATGTCACACTCAAGGTTGTTTCACTCATATCCAAGGTGACATTGAGTTTGGTTGGTGGAGACAGCCGGAGTACCCGGAGAGAACCACCGCTCATCGGCAAGAAAATGTCCAGGGTTGACTACAAATCCATGGAATTATTGCCCATTGGTAATTAAGTGACAAACTTTCACACATAGACCAGCTCACCCGAACCCGTGCCGGTTGAGTGGTGTGAGTCTAGCGGCGAAGATTCGGTATAGTGTACATGTAACGTAGTTTCGGAATATTCTCCCCAATATTCAAGTTACGACAGAGGGACTGGCAACAGCACGACTCGCCTATAGTCTATATTATGCCGTACCCCCGCCCCCATTCAGCAGTATAACACGGGAAAAGAGTACTTTGTACTTTGACCCAATGACCTTGTAGAAATAGGGCAAGACCATGTAAGCTTGGCGTGGTCCACAATTTGTCCCCCAACTTTTTAGCATCATAATGAGGAACAGGTGTACTTTGACCTGAGGACCTTGTGAAAATAGGGCAATGTCATGGCTGTTGATTATGCAGGATTTCAAGTTTTATAAGCCTACATGTAGGCATAATCATTCTTGAGATATACATCTACTCGTATACATGTAACTATGGATCCTCATTTTTGGGCCAGTAATCTTGACCTTTGACCTTTGACCTTTTGACCCCAATTTTGGTACCCGACAAATCATCTCACCCCATATGTATCCACCCACAATGATGAAATTTTCAATGATTTCCGGATAATGGGCCAGTAAATATTGCTGGAGTTGAGTTTTGAAGTGTAAACCTTTCGCAAAATACAACATAATGTCTTGTTTGGGAATTCAGTGACCCTTGACCTTTTGACCTCAAATGTGTTTCCTCCCTCTTGTGTCAAAGTATATGCAAAGGACACAATGCACAATCTAGAAATGGAGCGGGTGGTTGGGTGGGCACGGGTTCACGTCTAGCACTGTAATATCACTTGTCTTTATTGCACCATGTAAGCATCCTGTCCATGTCTTGTTTGTCGTCCTCAGTGTTTTATAGGGCAGGCCTCAATTTAAGGCGGTAACCTGTTTTCAGGTTGCCTGGAAGTTGCCATATGAAAAATAGTGGTAACCTATTTTCAGGTCCTCATAATTTTGACTAATAATATGACATTAGGTTAATAATTATGCAATAGGTTCCCCACAGGTTACCAGTGTAGAATTCATGGTAACCTGTTGAGAGGTTACCATCAGCACTCCTTAAATTGAGGCCTGTAGGGTGGATGGAGGGTGTCTGGTTCCATGCTGCTTCAAAGATTTCTTCTTTGAAGTAGCAGGAATGCAACTTGGCTGGGCATGCTGGGTGGTGATTAGTTGGTTCGTCACAATATAGAGCGATTCCACCAGTTATGACCCTGAAAAAGCATCAACATTTTAATTGTTTGGTAGCTGATTTTATTTGTGGTTTTAATTTACCGAGGTGTTTGTACTTTCTGATACAAAGGAAATTTTTCAGAATGATGTCCATGCAAATTTTCTGAGTGGTATCAAAGATGGGGAAAACTTTTCCCTTATTTCAGGGCAAAACAGTGGGGTTTTGCATTTTTCCCTGGAGATTATGCAACATGCAACCTAGTTTCGGAATATTCTTAGTTATGACAGAGGGACTGTCAACAGCACGACTCGCCTATAGTCTATTTATTATGCTGTTCCCCTCTCCCCCCCCCCCCATCCAGCAATATAACAAGGGACAAGAGTACTTTGACTCGATGACCTTGTAGAAATATGGCAAGGCCACCGACCAGGTGTATACCATGTAAGCTTGGTGTGGTCCACAATTTGTCCCCCAACTTTTTAGCATTATAATGAGAGACAGTTGTACTTTGACCTGAGAATCTTGTCAAAATAGGGCAAATTCATGGTTGGGCATAATCATTCTTGAGATATACATGTACAATGATGGACAGACATCACTATGGATCCTCATTTTTGGGTCAGTGATCTTGACCTTTGACCTTTTGACACCAAGTTTGGTACCCAACAAATCATCTCACCCCATATGTATCCACCCACAATAATGCAATTTTCAATGATTTCCTGATAATGGGCCAGTAAATATTGCTTGCGACACATCTTCCTTCCATTTGAAAATATTCAATGATTTCAGATTTTGTACCAGAGTGTCATTGACCTTGGACCTCAATTTCTGTATATGCCTCATCAACTCCCGCTAAATTGTATCAGCTTATACTACGTACATCATGCCAAAGATAAAGACACAAAAATATCTGTTTTTGTCATCACATAATTTGTTCGCGTTTTGGTCGGTGTACAAAAACTGCAACTTGAAAAACAAGAATCAAAATTGGCTTTGATATACTTTGTATGCCCGTACAACAAACAGATTTTAGTTTTGACAATGTTTGAAGTGTAAACCTTCGCAAAATACACAATAAGGTCTTGTTTGGGGCCTTTTCACCTCAAAGACGTTTCCACCCTCTTGTGTAAAAGTATATGCGAAGGACACAATGAACAATTTATAACAGGTGGTTGGATGGACACGGTTCCTGTTGCTTCAATGCATTTTGCGGAGAAGCAACAGGAACTTGATAATCTGATGTCTAGTACTGTAATATCACTTGTCTTTATTGCACCATGTAACCGTCCTGTCTGTGTGATGTCCTCAGTGTTTTATAGGGTGGATAGACAGAGTTCGAATTTGGCACCTGTCCGTCAGTCCGAGACTGGTAAAAAATCAAACGGACTGGTGTGAGTGACTGAACAACAAGTCCGTCGGACTGGTAACAAAAAAGCTCCCAGTTCATTGTGTAAACTATTTCTCTGGATATCTCCGCACAATTTGTAAAGAATGAAGAATGAAATATATAAGGGGGAAAAACCCGACGATAAAGAAATTGTGCGAGTCTAGAATTTTTTTCCAGCAAATTCCAACGAAATCTCGACCAAGTCCACATTTTACAACAACAACAACCGTAAAGCGGCGCACACGCACTGTCAGCATACCGTAAAGTATGACTACTAATGCAGCATGGGCGGCAGGTTGACGATTTTTTCAGGAAATAAAGCACCCACTTCCAGGTCTGGAATCGAGAAATCAGCCGCTTCAGTCGACCTGATCAGGATAACCAGGACAATTTTAAACATATTCTCAATCAACTTTGAAAGAAATCTACAGATTTTTTGGCTTAAAATGGGGTTTGTTGAGGCAGTGTTTGGCGACGACAGTCAAATTCGCCGTCAGAGTCCAGCCGACCGGGTTTGTCGTATGTGATTATCTTCACACGCGCTCAAGAAATTCAAGACTATGCACAATTATTAATTCCTTATTTAGTAGCAACAAACACAGCGAACAAAATATCCAGGATGACAAATGTTCCCAGATCATCTTTTGTTTAATATTAACGGACTAGTAAAAATATTTGCAGACTGGTTACACATTTGGCTTAGCAGTTCGGAGGACTAGTTCAAATTTTTCGTAAATTCGAAAACTGATGGAGGATGTCTGGTTCCATGCTGCTTCAAAGATTTCTTCTTTGAAGTAGCAGGAATGCAACTTGGCTGGGTGGTGCTTAGTTGGTTCGTCGCGATATAGCTGAAATATTTTTGAAAGCGACGTTAAATTCTATTCACTCACTCACTCTAGAACTGGAGAGATCCTATCTCAAAATGAATATCTTTGTCAAGACTTGAAGTTGGTGATGTTGATGCAATTTGGTCACATTCTAGAGCCCTGAATCCTGGGTTTGCACTATAATTCAGCTTTTCCTTAGACAATACTATCTTGCCCTAATAGCAGCTGGCAGCTGCACTGATGCATGGTTGATCACATGAGTTCTGGTTCGTAAATCGGGTAGCTCTGCTATCTCTTCATTACACATCGGAAATATTCTCAATTGATGTTACATGTACATGTAACTGGACACCTGCACTGCATGCTATCGGAGCAAGATAGTCTTAAGGAACCCTCAGATGAAGTGAAGGTCAAATGAAAGACAAATTTCAACTCTATTCAAATATTTATGTGATTTTTTCTAACTGGGTAAAAATTACTCGATTTTTTGTATGGTAACTCATAAGTGCCAAGTCAATTAATTTGTATCTTGCATTTTTATTTCCTCGGTTTTGGTGAAACATGTACATTGGAACAGTGGATCTGTGTAGAAACTTCAAGTGTACACACCTTAAGCTTGAGTCAAGCATTGGTAAGTGCATACAAAGTTTTAAATATATGTATAAAGTATGCATATACATGTATGTGTGACGTCACCGGACCTAGATAAAATCGCAACAGACCACCACAGAATCCCATACTTTATTCGCAGTTTACTCTGTCTAATAAAATCGTAATAAATGACAAAAAAACACATTTTCCGGCACTATTTCCAATTGTCTTTCATTTGATGGAAACTTTACTTGAGGGTTTACCATCCTTTTAACTTGGATTTTAGTGCAAAACGGTGATTACAATTTTCAATAATTTCCTGATCGTTTCTCAAGCATTGACCTCACTTTGGTAGGACACATCGTCTTCCCTAATATATCCACTCCAAAAAATAAACAAGAGCCTTATGGGCTTCAATATATGCCCATGCATGCCTAACTACAACCCATTAAAATATAGTTTTATCGTCGCTATATAGCTGAAATATTGTTGAACGCGATGTTAAACCTTAATTCACTCTCTCTATCTAAAATTTGACCTTCATGAAATAGGTTAAGATCGGTCAACTTGAATGGGCTTCTAATTAATCACCAGTTGCATATAATGTAGTGTAAATTTGACGACTCGGAGTCTAACCATGATCTCACGGGATACTGCAATAACTAGAGTTTGAGCTTGATAAAATAGGTCAAGTTCAGCCCAATTAGAAAAGCTCATAATGGAGTAACAGTATGTTGCATTTGTTGTTGTATGCATTTGGAGAGCCTAGATATAATCCTTCAAAAGTCATCACCAATACTCAAATTTGACCTGGATAAATTAGGTCAAGGTCAGTCATCTTCGCTAGGCTCCTGACTCACCGCCAGTTGCATATGGTGTATGAGTTAGAATGCCTGGCCAGCCTTGAAGAGATACATGTATTTTGTTAACAAGCAAGATGAACCGACAGACGGATGGACCAAGCAGTATCATTACCTGTAGAAGAAAATTCCAACAGCAAATCCCGGTCTCAGTGTCAATTTTGGTCTAGTTATTAATCTATTGACATTTAATTCAACTTCAAAGTTCAATACGAAGCTGCGCATCTGAAAACCCCTCGGCTCTGGGCGCCAGCCATTCATAATGTATTCAATTTAAAACAAGACTTCAGGAACACCAAGCAGTCAAGTAACAAATATACAGATTATGAAAAATTTTGCCATTAGAAATGGCCTCAAACGTTTCCGTCCAATCAGAGAAACCGGTATTCATTACATAAGTCTGTTGATGCATCGACGATGTATACCAAATTTTACATCGAACATTTGAAAATTATCTGAGATAGAGATCCCTAATGATTTCGCATAAATTAAAGATGGCTGCCCATCCTTCCCACCACTCAGAGAAACTGATGTGGTTATTCATTGCAAGTCTCTTGATACATAGATTCTGTATACCAAGTTTCATATAGAACACTGAAATGGTATCAAAGATAAACATCATTAAAGATTTTGCATAAATTAAAGATGGCCACCAAGGTTTCCGCCCAAACAGAAAAACCAGAACTGTCTAATCGATGTATACCAAATTTTACATTGAGCACTTGAACCGTATCAGAGATATAGATCATTAATGATTTCGCATAAATTAAAGATGGCCGCCCATCCTTCCCGCCACTCAGAGGAACCGATGTGGTTATTCATTGCAAGTCTCTTGATACATCGATGCTGGATACCAAGTTTCATATAGAACACTGAAATGGTATCAAAGATATATATCATTGAAGATTTTGCATAAATTAAAGATGGCCGCCAAGGTTCCGCCCAATCAGAAACGCCATTTATCGTAAGTCTATTGATGCTTCGATGATATATACCAAATTTTACATCGAGCACTCGAACAGTATCAGAGATAGAGATCATTAATGATTTTGCATAAATTAATGATGGCCGCCCATCCTTCCCGCCACTCAGAGGAACTGATGTGGCTATACATTGCAGATCTCTTGATACATCGATGCTGTATACCAAGTTTCGTATAGAACACTTGAATGGTATCAGAGATATATATCATTGAAGATTTTGCATAAATTAAAGATGGCCGCCAAGGTTTTCACCGAATCAGGGAAACTGATTTGGTCATTCCTTTGAAGTTTCTTGATGCATCGATGATCTATACCAAGTTTCACACTGAACAGAGAAATGGTACCTAAGATACACAAGATTAATGATTTCGCATAAATTAAATATGGCCGCCAAAGTTTCCAACCAATCAGGTCCAGATTCAATAGGGTTCTGGGTCATGAGCATATGGATGTGCAGTGCAAGTTTGGGGTGCCTAGGGTAAGTCGTTCTAAAGATATCTTGGTAACAAGAAAGCTGTGATGGTTTCGCATAAATTAAAGATGGCCGCCAAAGTTTCTAACCAATCAGGTCCAGATTCAATAGGGTTCTGGGTCACAAGCATACGGATGTGCACTGCAAGTTTGGTGTGCCTAGGGTAAGTCGTTCTGAAGATATCTTGGTAACGAGAAAGGTGTGACGGACAGACGGACGGACGGACAGACGGACAGACGGCCAGACGGACAGACGTACATGACGACGACAATACCCTTCGGCCAAATTTTGGCCGAGGGGTAAAAATGCGAACTGCTCAATTTTGTAATGAAATTTTTCATTAAATATCAATAGAATGAGAACTAGACCAAAATTGATACAACTGATGTTGTTCATTTCCGGTTTTGTGGTTTCCGGTTTCGCAGTAGTCGACCGGTTTAGCGGTAGTCGACCGGCGTCCCCAAAAAATGCCTAGATTAGTCCCTGTGGAGCTGGAGATATCACACCGACAAGTAAAAGTTAACAAATGAACAGACGGATGGAACTGGCTTTCGCATATCTTATGATGGGCATGGAAAAAAAAAGTGAGATATCGACACGGACAGACATATGAAATCATCCCCATATAATATCTCCACATGTTGGCTATGAAAATATAGATATTATGCTCACCGTACTAAATAAAGAAAATCAAGTGGAATCATAACATCCCAGTAGAGTATCCAACTGTTCCAGCGATTCTTTGTAGTCGTCCTCTTCGAGTCCATTCTCCAGGAACTTGTGGTATCTCTTGATGTTGATTTTAGCAGCCTCAGTATGGAGCTGTTCTAACAAGACTCTGATCTCTGGTGAACTCTGAAGTGACGTCATCACGGACACAGACTCCACCCCTGGTGTGATGAAACAGAACAAGAAAATTAACTGGTGCTGTCAAGAGAAGCATAATAGTGAAACCTGGATATACTGACTGGCTACTGGACCAAGCAAAAATGTCAGTTTTGACAGTGTGTCAGTTTTCTCAGGCATGTCAGGGTTCGCGATGGCGGTGGTCGTACAAGTGAGTGAGTAGGATTTAATGTCATTTTCAACATTTTTTTAGTCGTATCACGATGGTGCCTACATGTGCCAATTCACGAGACTGAGTGTCCACAGTTCCTATATTATCCTGAACACTGATCAGCCCAGCCAGTACTGTACAGCACCCGGTCGACCGAGCTCAACGTTGCTTAACTTCGGTGATCGGACGAGAACCGGCGTGACCAACGTGATACGCTGTACTCGGTGGTCGAACAAACGTGAACCGACCTGACAACTACAACAACGACGCTGATGGAAGGAAGCAAAACATGTTGCAATAATATGTTTTTTTTTCTGATACTGACAATGCATAAGAGAGAGAGAGAGAATTAAGGTTCAATGTCGCGTTCAGCAATATTTCAGCTATATAGCAAAAATGTTGTTGATGTGTTACAATATATTCAGTTCTGTAAGAGTTGGTTTCGGAAATGCCTTATCATAGACCTTAATAGAGATGACCGTATCAGCAGAGAATTTTACTTTGCAGCATTTAGCTGGTTGTTCGGACTTAGTTGTTTACCACCTGCTATACATGTATAAAATAAGAATGGTCATACTCTGAAACCCACAGGTCTGGTCAAACTCACTAGGAACAATATTTCTGCCAAGACTGGTGTTAAAAGAATGAAACATGAGTGATTTTTAGAAAGAATCTGGGACGAGATTTTGCAAGACAAAATTGTTTAAACAAGTTTGAAAACAACACAGGGGTGTCAGGTCATGCAAGGGAGGTCATCTGAATGTACACTGAATGATGCCCGACAGCTCTAAGGCGTTTCAGGAGTGACAGACCCACAATGGCGGTGATTTTTAATTTCTTAAAAAGCAATTTTTTAACCTAGATACATGTACACGTATTGTGAAATATCGATTCTTGACCACCATATAAATGGATAAAAGATATGTAAGATGTCGATTCTTGACCACCATATAAATGGATAAAAGATATGTAAGATGTCGATTCTTGACCACCATATAAATGTTTACATTCAGACTTTTCATTTACCAATTTTATATAAATCTGTGTGCATATTGTGATGTGTTTTGACAAAACCATTCCTGAAATACTATTCCATGACCCTTCAAGTCGGTTATTGCAAACACAACTATTTGTGAGAATTACATGTAGTTATGTAAGTTCAGATTTATACAGATAACGTAGAAACCGCTTATATAAGTATAATGATTTAACCTTGGTTTTGACGACTGAATTATGTAATGAGACAGATTTGTGATCTGTCTGTCATAATTGTACCGAAGTTGTAAGGACATCTATGTCGGGTTAAATTGACATCGTAAACGTCTAGTATTGTATATAACGGAATGAACGGCACATTATAGTCAGACTAGTAACACCAGGTCTCCCTGATGGCTAAACCATCAGGTCTCACAGAGGCTCAAGTCTCTGATAATGGTTATTGCTCCAGTTCCGAAAATGACTGTTTACAGAACAGTCTGATGTTGATGAGGTTGTGCTAGTCTGCCTGCCAAATGATGCCGGTCATTCCTAAGTTAGGTGGAATGAATTTACAATAAATCAGCTTAATATTCAACAGACGTATTTGTTGCTCAAATCTTAACCTGCTATCAATGAATGCCATATTCCTCCTATTTGGAGGTCTCTGCAACAGAAATTATCACCCTTGACTGTCCGCTAGGTGGCGTGTCTCCGTGCATGTCCGCCCTCTTTTTCCTGTTGCAGTCTTGGTGACAAGACGTGTTTTGGAAAAGAGTCTCTAGTGTTCAAGTAATCTGAGATATTCTAGACGTATCCTAGGGTTATTTGTACTGAAATTTCATTCTTCAATTAGCTATGTCCGACGTAGTCACCCCCACTGTCAAGCACTCCAAACGTTGTGAATTGTGTCAACATTTTTGGCCCAAAGAAGGCTCGCATTTGTTTTGCTTTAAATGTCGGGCCCAAATTTGTTATAGACAGGTTACTTGCCGTGAGTGTGTTGATTGGGACGACCTGACCTGGCATAGATATGCGGGAGCTCGACGCAAGGTTCTTCTCAAGGCGGCCGCCGACATCAAGAGAAGCCCTGGCGAAAAGCAGGAAGCTACTCAAGCTCTCCTCGCTGATCTCAGTTTGAACGAAGACCTGGAGATGTCCACCGGACTCCCGACTTCAGCCCCCAGATTCCGCCAAGTGGAAGGGTACAGCTAACAGCGTACAGTCCTGTGGAGAGCTCACAGTTGGCCGGGACCAAGCCCATGTTCATCTTGGGGGACTCCACCGACCGACGAGAGGACCCGGGCCCCAGTCACCATACAGAATATTATGAAGACTCGGACGGGGCCTGGGACCAGCCTATGGATCGGGACACGGCACCCCAGCGGGATCCCGGCGACCTCAGGCCAGCATCTTACAAGAGTAGGAGTCCTTCTGTAACCCGGACCGGGGCAGCAACCGCAGTTCCCCTCCCGTTTCCCGTGGACGGCACTCTTCCATCTCTTCGTCCCGATCTCCATCGAAGTCCCGAACTCCGAACAGTAGTGGGAGAAAGGGGAGATCTCACTCCAGGACACGGGAGGAGACCCGACATGGAAAGTTTAGAGTCCGGATCCGGTCCCCAGTACGGGACCCCGACTCCAAAGACAAGGGCACTAAAGACCGCACCCGGATCCGGACCCCGGAACGGGACCCCGCCTCCAGGGACAAGAACAAAGACCGGATCCGAACTTCCAAACGGGAGGTCAAGTCTCCGAAAGTGGACAAGCCTGAGGATCGGACTCGGGCCCCGGGACGGGACCCCAAGCCCAAGTCAACCTCGGACAAATCGAAAGAACGGACCCGGACCCCGGATCGAGACCCCAAGCCCAAGTCTGCCTTGGACAAGTCATTTCATTCATTTCATTTCATTTATTCACCAATATAATAAAAAAGATTATACAGTTCGGCGATAGTTACCAACAATATTCAAAATAGGTTAGCCGATATAAATAAATATGTATTGGCAGGATTAAAACCCCATGGGGCTTGTTTTATCCCTATATTACTAAACAAAATAGCTTAAATAGTATTGGCGAACATTTAAGAAGTATTGTATAAATTAATCATTCCGCGTGCATCTCCTGTCGATAGCATACACGCTGGTTGGACTATGCATGCAACGAGACGGTAATCGAGATGAAAATAAGTGAACAATAGAATAAAACGTACACAACAATACACGAACAAATCAAGCACATGAACATTCTCGATAATATTACTACGTGCGTGCAAGTCTTGCCAGCATAAAAAAATCAGTTATAACGTTATTTCTCTAACAGATGTACTTTCAGCTTTGATTTAAAGAGAGATATTGAGCAGATTTCTTTAAGTAGAGAGGACAAACTATTCCAGACTCTTGGTGCCTTTATTTTCAAAGAATAGTAAGTAATGTCGGTAGGATAAAATGGTCTGTACAGGTTAGAGTTGGATTGTCTAGTAGAATAGTGATGGACCTCTGCAATTCTCGTGAAGATAGAACGCATCGAAACCGGTAATGTATTTGGGTGGTGGACAAATTTGTGAACAAACAAAAGTGTATGATAATCATTCAAATATAGGAGGGGAAGAATGTTCAATTTTGAGAATAGAGGGCCGGTGTGCTCCAGTTTGCCTGAGAGTGATATTACCCGTATAGCTCTCTTTTGAAGCATTACGAGAGAATGCAAATGAGTATGGTAAGTATTACCCCAAACTAGGTTGCAATACGAAATGTATGGATAAATTAACGAGTAATACAAAATAAATAAAGTTTTTTTATTCAAATGTTCTTTGACGTGATTAATAATTCCAATATTTCTTGATATCTTCTTGGATAGTTCTGTAATATGTGTTGTCCAATTCAATTTATCATTGAAGTAGACCCCGAGAAATTTAAAGTTATCTACTTGCTCAATGTTATTTCCAGATATGCGAATATTTAGTCCAGGTATATCGCGACATCTTTTGGCGGGTTTTATGAACATAAATTTCGATTTCTTTGTATTTAACGTTGGTCGATTACATTGAAACCAACAGTTGAGTTTGTCAAGTTCTATACAAATATTTTCAGATAAAGCAACGGGATCCAATCCAGATAGATGAACACATGTATCATCAGCGAAGAGAATGGTGTTCAATAAAGATGAGACATTCACTATATCGTTAATGTAAATGAGAAATAATAATGGGCCCAATATAGATCCTTGGGGAACACCGCAAGTTATAGGTAGTGACTTAGATAGTGTATTATTGTAAGATGTCATTTGTGAGCGAGATGTTAAATAACTGCGGAACCAGTCATTTTGTATGCCACGGAACCCATAATAATCCAATTTTTTTAAAAGTATGTCATGATTAACGGTATCAAATGCTTTTGATAGGTCCAGAAATGTTGCGATACTATAATGTTTAGCTTCTTTCGCGGTGATTAATTTTTCTTGTAGTGATAGAACGGCTAAACAAGTGGAGTGATTTGCTCGAAATCCAAATTGATCACCAACCAGGATGTTGTTGTCTTCTAGAAAGCTAGTCATTCGTGTCACCATTAGCTTTTCAAATATCTTACTAAAGCATGGTAGAACAGATACGGGTCGATAATTTTCAATGAGACACCTTGGGCCAGATTTATAGATAGGTGTAACTTTGGCAGTTTTTAAGGAATTTGGGACAATTCCAGACCGAAAAGATAAGTTTATTATCATCGAAAGGGGAACCGCTATGTACGTGGAGACCAGTTTTACAACAGATATTCGTATCTGGTCAACGCCAGGTGCGCTATTTTTTAAATCTGTAAGAACTTCCACTATTTCGTCCGGGTTACTGGGTTCCAGCTGAAATTCTATATCAAACTGTTTATCCAGAAACTCCTCAAAACAGATTGACGGAGTGGGGCGCTTGTCATCGAGATCTCGTGCAATATTAGTAAAATAAGTATTAAAACTATCGGCAATTGTTTCCGGATCAGAGATCTGGAGACCATCAACACTGAAAACAGAAGGCAACTTACTGGATTTGTTTCTGTTCAAAAGTTCATTTAATGTCTTCCAAGTGCCTTTAATATCGTTATTTGTCTGATTAAACTTATCCTCGTAGTATTTCTTTTTAGCCAAGTGAAGCGTATGATTTAATTTGTTCCTGTATCGCTTATATTGATGGGTTATGTCGTCGTTCTTCCTGTTGATGTGGAGTTTGAATAACCGATTTTTCTCACGGATTGATTTTAATATGCCATAACTTATCCAGGGTTTCGATATTTTCGATAAGTCAAAGGAGCGGACCCGGGCCCCGGACCGTGACTACTCCGGATCCACAGTCGACAAGTCTGAGCATCGGACCCGGGATTCCAGGGATTCTTCTACTAAGATCTCCAGACGATCCCGGACCCCGGAACGTGACTCCTCTAGACGGTCGAGACGCAGTCGGACCCCCGACCGGGATCGCCATCAATGACCCAGATCTCGCACTCCCCCTCGCTATCGGTCTCGCAGATCCCGTAGCCGGTCACGATCACCGCATCATCATCGTTCTCGGCGGTCCAGATTCTTCGGACGGGGAACGACGTAGGGAGGTGCATTCTCGTCATCGTCACCGATCTTCGTCGAAGACACGTCACGGACAAGAATCATCGCATCATCTGCCGGAAGCAAAGTCCAAGCAGATATCCAAGCCGTCGGGGACCTCTAAAGTCATTACAGAACCCCGGAGAGAGCCGAGTTCCATACAGGAGACCCGGACCCAGGACCGGGCCCCACTTCCGGTAGCTTCGACGTCGGTGGTGCGTGAGAGTGATCATTCGTCGAGTTCGGAGCCGACTCCGACCAACAGGATTCTTTCCCGGATGACCACCAGCCAACATCTGCCTCTTCACCGGAAAAGTCATCTTCTCCAACTCACGGTGCAGCGGAGGAACATGATGAAATAGCGTTCAAGGCCAAGATTGCGGCCTTATATACCCTCCTCCCGCAGATGCCGAGGTCGGAAAAAGGAAAGGAGGACGCTGATTCCGATGAGCCACCTCGCAAACGTAAGCGGGCCACGGCAACGTCACTCTTCGCCACGGACAAGCCAGCTCCAGTTGAGACCCCACTGACGTGTGCACCCTCACCGGAGTCTTTACTATTGATGAAGGACCTGGACCGGCAGCTCAGGAGCTCCGCATCCTTCAAGAAGCCGAGTGCCTACAGCTTCTACGCGCTGCATAACTCCGTCCTACCAACCAAACACCCAAAGTTGGACAGAGATTTGGACAGGGTTTTGAAGGTAACCAAGCCACCCCCCGTGGTACTCCCGGCCAAACAAGTTTACCTGGTGGAGGACATGATGCTAGCACAGCACAGAATCACCTCCTATTCCGATTGGTTCCTGGCGGCTACCTCCAAGTTGGTGCTAGACCCCACTAACAGACGAGTAGATGCCGACGGCAATGCCACTACGGTGTTATCCACTACGCAGTTGACATTTTCAAGGGTTTCATTGATACACTCAACAAAGCCAACGCCCATGTCATGGAGACCGGCCTCCTCACGTACGCCACCATGGTTCAAGCCCAACGTTCGGCCTATCTAAAGAACCCGAAGGCGGAGGTACTTCAGTCTGTCAAGACGGAACTGGCGCAACAACCCCTATCTGCGCGGTATTTGTTCAACAACGCCATTCCGGTCGTCATGCCATCGGTCAACGACGAGAAGACCTCCCGCCTTGTTGGAGCATTAGCACAGCGACCGGGCAAGGGCAAGTCCAAGGGCAAGAGCAAGTCTACCAGAGGAGGACGCCACGGACAGTCTTCCTGTCAGGACTCGGGCGCCTTCTCTACTCAAGGCACGCAAGCGAATTTTCGTCCCTACGGGAGAGGAAAATCTCGGGGCAGCCGTGGGAAGAAGTCCTCCGATAGAGGCTGCCACCGATCTCCACTTCACTTCAATCATCCAGTCATCAATTTCATCCTTCCACCTTTTCAACACTTCACTCATCCGGTTGTGGGCGGACGCCTGCAGTTCTTCTGGAGGAATTGGGAGCTCATTACAAAAGACAAGTGGGTCATCAGATCGCTCAGAGAAGGCGTTTTCTTCACCTTCCTGGAGTACCCCAAGCTTATCACCAGGCCCAAATCATCACGCCTCCCAGTTCGTCCAGAACACACAAAGACCTTGCTGGAATCCGTAAACACCTTGGTGAAAAAAGGCGCGGTTCGAGAACTACCTACGGAAGAAGAGAGTGCGGGGTTCTACGGCCCGTTCCCTCTGGTACCCAAGAAGAGAACAGACAAACTCCGCATGATCATCGACCTAAGGCGGCTCAACCAGACTATGGCTCCACCACCAAGGTTCAAGATGACATCAATACCATCACTACGGTCCCGCCTACAACCGGGAGACTGGATAGCCTCCATCGATTTGCAGGACGCCTACCTTCACGTTCCTATTCATCCACTTCATCGGCGTTACCTGCGTTTCATCATTGCCGGGAGACGATTCGGCGTCTCGATCGCTCCTTGGTGTTTCACCCGCATCACTTCACCAGTCATCGCTTTCTTTCATCTCAGGGGAATCCACATAGAATCCTACATAGACGACATTCTCATCTGGGAGTCAGAGATGCCAGCACTCAAGTCGCACATCCAGTTCGTTTTGCAAGTCCTAAAGTATCTGGGATTCATCCCGCACCCGGACAAGTCGGAGCTGGAGCCGGCCCAGACACGTCAGTACATCGGGGCGGTCTTCGACACCTGCAAGCAGTTGGTCCTACCAACTGAGGACCGCTGGTCAAAGATACAAGCTCTCATCCCAACGTTTTTATCCTGCCAACCGCAACGTTTACGTCTGTGGCAAGGCCTCCTCGGACTTCTAACATCCACCCAGGACCTGACGCAGTTCGGCAGGATACAGGTGCGTCCGTTGCAGTTCCATCTACAGCCGTACCTACGGGCGAGAGCACTCAACCCTTGGGTCCCCGTTCTGGATCATCTTCATCCCTTCATAGAATGGTGGCAGTCCAGGGAGAATGTGATGTCTGGGATTCCGCTTCAGCGACCGTGGCCAGAGTTTCACATATTCACGGATGCCTCGTTAGTGGGCTGGGGAGCCCATCTAGGCGAACAGCAAATATCTGGCAGATGGACCCCACAGCAAGCCAAACAGCACATAAACATCCTGGAGATGGCTGCAGTGAACATGGCAATCCGCCATTGGAGTCCACAGCTGTACAACAAGTCAGTGTTGATTGCGACCGACAACACCACGGTGGTCAGCTATATCAACAAGCTGGGGGGAACAAGATCCCTATCATTATTCCAGGAGACATGGACCCTGTTCCAGTGGGCACAAGATCAGCGATGTCAGGTCACAGCGCGACATGTTCCGGGGCACCTGAATGTCATCGCCGACACTCTCTCCAGACCGGACAAAGTACTGCAAACGGAATGGCACCTCCACACAGAAGCCTTCCGACAGCTGACGACCCCTAGTGGACCTGTTCGCAACCAGGAACAACGCCCAGATCCCGACTTTCGTCAGTCCGATCTGCGACCCTCAAGCCTGGGCGATCGATGCGTTCACCCTCAACTGGAGCAACCTCCTTGCCTATGCTTATCCACCAATTGCGCTCATTCAAGAGGTCTTGTCCAAGATAATGGAGCACGACTGCGTCATCCTGCTAGTGGTACCATGGTGGCCGCATCGCCCGTGGTTCCCGTCACTTGTGCGTCTGCTAACGGATCAACCACGTCAACTACCTTGGTGGCCCGGACTACTCGATCAACCGCACGGAATGCGGCACCACGACCCGCAATGGCTCAACCTACACGTCTGCAGACTATCAAGGATTCCCTCGCAGAACAGGGGTTTTCAAGGCCAGTTGCGGAAGCGATGGCAGCAGCAAATAGGCCATCCACTTCACAACTATACCAGTCAAAGTGGACCTGCTACAGCGCTTGATGCGAGGCCAGAGGACTCGATCCCAACACTACCTCTGTTCCTATAGTGGCGGACTTCCTGTTGCGCCTTCACCAGGACAGGAAGCTACAGCCAAGCACCATTGAAGGATACCGATCAAGAGTCCTGAAACTGACGGCTGGAAATAACATTGGACAGGATGGCAACCTAGCAGCGCTCCTCCAGTCCTTTTCCTTACAGTCTCACAGAACACGTCAGTTACTACCTAAGTGGGACCTGGGTGTGGTTTTGAGTGCATTCCTACGGCCACCGTTTGAGCCCCTGCATTTAACAACCATTAAGGCCTTATCTTACAAGACAGCCTTCCTTGCGGCGTTCGCCTTAGCTACAAGAATTTCCGAACTTCACGCATTGGATCGGAGTTCCCTAGCTTGGACTGCAGATTGGTCTAGAGTATCCTTTCGCCCGATCCCGGAGTTCATTGCAAAGAATGAATCTACTCTACAGGGACCGTGCGCACAAAGACTATCAGATTCCCTCGTTAACAGGCTTCGTAGGGCCACGGGAGGACGACCGATTTCTGTGTCCAGTCAGAGCACTATGCCACTACATTCAGAGAACAGACCCGGATAGAGGCACGAGGCGACTTCTATTCCTGTCACTAGGGGACATCACGAAGAACACTGAACACTATTGCGGCATGGCTGAAAAAGACCATTCATTGGACATACCAACTAGCCATCGACGCCCACCTCTTCTGTCTAGGGCATCGTCCCATGAAGTAAGGGCCATCGCTACATCTTGGCCACTGTGGAAGAACCTGTCACTGAATGACATCATCGATGCATGTGCCTGGTCTTCCAACTCCACTTTTACTGATTTCTACCTTAGAGACATGTCAGTGCAGACAGACAGGGTGACTATGTTGGGCCCGCTAGTGGCAGCCCAACGCGTAGTCCGTTAATTCCATCAAAGAACATGAGGCACCGGAGGTGCTACAACTCCTCAGCCCCTTAACAGTCTAGACCAAGAGGTTTTCATGTGTGTAGAAGTTTGGATGCATAGCAGAGAGTTATGGCATGCGAAATGCAAACCCAAGCCACAACCCCGGACAGATGAACGGATGGATACACGGACACCCGGACGGACGACAATCGGAATCCAGAATACCCCCCGACTATGTACAGGGGTTATCTTATTGATGTGAAGTCACTCCCCAGATTTGAAGTCGATCGGTTGAATTGTTCTCGAGATATCATGTTCATAACATTTTGGAGATGGATGGAATCTAAGATGGCTGACGGCGGCCATCTTGGTTAACGCAGTTTGGTGAAAAACAATTCCAGTCATCTTTTTATTGATGTGAAGCCACTCCCCAGATTTGAAGTCGAACGGTTGAATTGTTCTCGAGATATCGTGTTCACAACATTTTGGGATGGATGGAATCTAAGATGGCTGACGGCGGCCATCTTGGTTAATGCAGTTTGGTGAAAATCAATTCCAGTCATCTTCTTATTGATATGAAGTCACTCCCCAGATTTGAAGTCGATCGTTTGAATTGTTCTCGAGATATCGTGTTCATAACATTTTGGAGATGGATGGAATCTAAGATGGCTGACGGCGGCCATCTTGGTTAACGCAGTTTGGTGAAAAACAATCTCAGCCATGATGTCAAATCACCCCCCAAGTTTGAAGTTGACGAGTTGAATTGTTCTCGAGATATCCCGTTCACAACATGGTTGGGACGGAAGGACGGACGGACGGGTAGCATTTCCAAGTCCCCCTCTTAATTAACCATGGGGACAATTAACCATGGGGAGCTGATACGAGAGCTAAACATCACTTTTGCGAATGGAGTGATTTGTTTTGTTCTTCCTATCATATTATATTTCTGATTAAATAAATCCGTTTATTTTCAAACAAAAAAATAATGGAAATGAAATATTCTATGTGATCTCAATAGTGATGAATTTCAACAGTCACCAGTGGTACCGTTACCAGTAGACTCATCAATTAATTCAAGCTCACTAGGAGCTTGAACAATTCTAGTTAATGTTCTGTCATTATTTCTGGTAACGACTCAACTGCTACCTAATTTATCAATTGGAATGAACTGGCTTTCCTGACTGGGGTGATTATGTCATATAACAATATAACGTTTATAATGTAAATGTAATATTTTATCTTAGTTTTAACATCTTCTGTATGTTTTCATGTATAGAAATAAGGAATGTTTGATTGATTGATTGATTGATCACATTAAAAAAAGGTAGCCATTTGATTACATGAGGAATCAACATTTTCTGTATGTTTTCATGTATAGAAATAAGGAGTGATTGATTGATTGATCACATTAAAAAAAAAAAAAAATGGTAGCCATTTGATTACATGAGGAATATCAAAATTTTCAGTGGCTACAACAATTGCCATGTACAGACGTTCGACACATATAATGGTTTAAAATAAATGAAAATGAAACTCACTCGATTCTTTAATCTCAAAGATCAGATCGAGCAGAGTGACACAGTTCTGCATATAAAAGTCGGAAACCAATCATCATTGCATAGTGTATGCACAAAGAGCGGAGTCCGTGAAGGTTCTCTACAATCCCAGGCCGACAGAATTTAAGTGAACGAGAAGAATGGGTGTCGAATCATCAGACGAATCACAGTTCAATATTGTCCAAGAGTATCAACATCCTAATGACTACAGTCTCTGTATAATGATGATGTGTAAATCATCCACTTTTCTTAGAAAACTTTGCCTGTTGCTTCAACGAAAATTTCCTGCAGTTCCCGCCATTACGTTTATAGCTCTCATGCTATGAATAGCCTGTGCAGGAGACTACCCCTTGTTTTCTCATTTGACTTGATGTGCCATTGCGCAGTTTGTCCTTATCATTCCGACCATATCGGGTTGAATTTCTTAAAATTACAAATATTCGAAAGATTATATCAATTTTTATTCAGGCGAACGGAGAAAGCGTTATATACTAGATGGGTATACCCGAGGCAGATTTCTACTTTCTTTCCACTGTCTTCGCTGTTTTTTTGCCTTTGAGGTGGGTGCTCGAAAAAAGCCGATATGAGCACGTGATAGTTTGTCAAATCACTTGTATAGTGATAGTTTGTATATCATTGCGCCATTCATAAACCAGGGGAATCACTCATCAGTGTCAAATATCCCATGAAACGAAATCCGTGAAAGGAGTAAAAATTGCCTCTTTGTAATTAATATTTTTAGATGCGCAGCTTTGTTTAGGATACTTATTGCTACATTCATTTTATAGCACTTTCCCTTAAATTATGTGCCCACTCAAGGCAAGGTGGGAGGTTGGGGAGAGACGTATGTTTTTGCTTAAAAAAACAACCAGCATTTTAGGCTTCATGCCGGAGCGGCAACTCAAGGGTCAAAGTAGCTAAGATTCATAGCGTTTCCCTTCCCTCACCGCTATGCCGACGACAAATACATTTCCCTGGTGGTAATTCGAACATCTCTATGGCGCACTTATTATTACCTTTGCGCCCTATTGCACCGTCATTAACTTGAGAAAAAGGGCCGCCATGAATAATGAAAGCATCCAAGGCTGCTAAAAAACAGGGAAGGAAGGTCCTGTTCAATATATTTCTGATGTGTCTCTCGTTGCATACGTGATGTGAACTTGTGAAGCTTAGCTCTAATTATTGAAGAGACTTCATCAATACTGTAAAGAAAGTCTAGGCAAATGAGAGTTGCATATGTGGTACCAGTGGAAGATGGAAACAATTTTGTTGAGGCGTTCAACTGTTATCACAATTGTTTGACAACCCAATGAAATTACCTTTCCCCGATAAAGAACACAACACCGAAGATTAAAAATTGTATATTATCTGAACTAAACAAGATAACATTTTGATAGTAACCCTACAATATTGCAGAGGTCGGTGTCCGCATCATAGTGAACGTTGTTGCCCAGGAAGCAGATCAGCTTTCATTCATGGTTTATGTATTCATGCACACAGCAACCTGCAGCCAAAGCTCAATGACATTGTTATTGTAGATATGTACAAGAATGAAGTCACTGAATCTGATTCATATTCATAATTTATTTGTGTGGCAATTGACAACCAGAAAATAATATAAGTAGCCTATAGGTCTTCTTCAAGATTACACGTATGCCTACCGGTACATCGAATAATTATTTTAAAATCCATTCAGCAATTGCACACAGAAAAAATACCTTACGTTACTAAAAAATTCAATCACAGACACAGAAAACCATTATTAACATCAAAAAATAAATTTACCTCCACTGCCTGGCCCAAACGGAAAATTATTTTGTCAACTTCAACAGGTCAGAGCAAAGCACTAAGTGGGGTATATATCCAATCTAATTAAAATTAAATCCTAACGGCTTCCCCATTTGGATATGTCGCTGTTAGGATCTAACCGGCTTGCAGTAAGGCGCGTGTTGACCGATCCCGAGAGGTTTTCATAGTGCTTTGAAGGGAACGTAATGACAAGTGCTTTCTGGTTGGCTCAGCCGAAGCACACGCCAAGCTGTGGGGGAATCTTCTGATGTTGCCGCCCACCCGCCAGGTTGGCTCCATAATGCGGGGTAGAATTATGGACTCGTCCTTGACGTAACCTTGAGTCCATGAACCTATCCCCCTGCCCGACTCAAGTAAAGTAGTTAAAATGCGGTTGTGATGTCATAAGACTATTAAATATTCATGAGCTGGGCGCTCCGAACACAAAATTCAATTGAAATCAGTAAGATCCTACATAGCGACATATACGATTGGGGAGCATTGATAGGATATTAATTTATTAAGATTGGGTATATATCCCACCTAAGATATTAAATCAAAGTTTGGATATTGAAATATATCCTAATTGGGATATTTTCACCGATTTTCATACTAAACGGCAATGTCGGATTTCGGCATCAAAACTACCAAAAACAAGATAGAATCTACTTCACAAAACTGACAATACGATTGTATAATTTTGCTGACCTTTTCTCGTCGACATTATTATCTGTGCAATTGCAATTACGTGCAATACTTTTTGATGCTGTGGTTGCAGTATACTTCCCATCAATAACCACTGTTGTATGTCTTTAAACGAACAGAAGAACTACTAGCACAATATGCCAGCTTGAACATATGGAAGTATGAAAAATATATTGAAATTGCGATATTTTATCCCAATTGGGATATATATCCCAGTTAGTCCTTTTCCCTGACCTGTTCAACGAGCTGTCATTACGGATATGGTAAGAATCAAGAACATTACTTTTGCTGGATGACAAATGATGCAGGACGATAAGATCAGTCAATTTGAAAATTGCAGTAAAAAGGATGCTTTCGCTTGATGAAATAAATCAAGTTTTCCTTGCAAGAAATGTTTTCAAACTTAGCACACAAAACGGCGGCTTTCAGTCATGCCATGTGCATGCTTTCAGTCACGCAGTAGCGCGGAAACTTGCAACATTCATTTATTTGATAATATTAACACGTGTGCGCCGGGAAACAAGTAATGAATTCAGTGACGGGTATAAAACGTTTTACACACCTCGATCTGTCCGAATGTCACACTCGCACAGTGTCAAAACTCTCCAGTCGACTGATGGAACGAAAACGAAACTGCCTCCTCGTCTCTCCTTTTCAAACTCTCTCACCGGGACTGCACTATAATTTTGGCAGTGCGGTTCAGCCGATCTTAAAACATGACGTCTTTTCGTAAAATCGGTGTATTTCATTGGCTATCAGAACCGAAGATGAAGTGGCCATATTCCGTGACTACGACCTGTGCCATATTGACCAGTTTACAGACAAAACACAATCTTTCGAAGAAAATCTCTCAAGATATCAGCAGAAGTGTTGTCCAGGAAACGCATTCGACATATTCTTCAATATCTGCACCTAGAAACGGCTCGTCGTGAGATTAATTCAGAGAAATTATTCGAAACTAGGTCGAACTACTTCATAGCGCATTCAATAAACGGAGTGACGCGGAACTTTCAGTCATTCTCTCATTTTGCGCAGGGGTGTTGTAATGAAAACCATACCGCTTGGATAGATCGCACCTCTGAAATTACCCATAAGCCAGTTCACCTAGCATGGCAAGAAACAGGGAATTTTCCCTGTTTAAAAATACCATAATCGATGTTGTGATCATCATCCCCTGTATACACGGGGTCTATTATGACGGAAATGCCCATCTTCTTGACCCTCGATTTCAGGTGATTTTGAGGCTCCATAGGGATAATTTTAACGTCTGTAATTAATTTTTGACCGACGAATGGCCATTTAGTCTGCCATTTCTGTATTTTTATTCATGGCGGCCCATTTTCTCAAGTTAATGAAGGTCCAATAGGGCGCAAAGGTAATAATAAGTGCGCCATGGAGAAGTTCGATTTACCACAGGGAAATGTATTTGTCGTCGGCATAGCGGTGAGGGAAGGGAAACGCTATGAATCTTAGCTAGGGTCAAAGTGGAACCTCTAGTTAAGCCCTCTTTCTTGCCAGTGCTTGGTGTAACACTTTCTAGCCAAATGCACAAATAATCAGGACTTAATACCAAGTTGCTGGTTTTAAAATGTGGGTGTTGACTGCCACTGTAATAATTAAGAAGCTCCAAAGAAGCAAAACTGCTGGATCTACATTAGATCTAAGTAATGTGTTTATACATTTCATATGAATGAGTCACTGGCAATACCATACTACTGAATATGCAAATGAGTCCTGCACTACACCGAATGAACCAATGGCAGACATACAACTTTACTATGGAGCTCTTGATAGGCTACATGCCAGTAAGTGTATGTAAATCAGTATGAAAGTAGGCCTAATGTATGCATACTTGGAGATCCCTTTTTAGAAGCCTGGGAAATAGTAGAAAAATAAAAAAAAATGTAAAAAAATAATTAATGACCGGTTAGACCTGAAAGTTTCAAAGGCACAAGTAAAAAATAAAAGGATCATAACCTGTAAGTTTCAAGAACTTCCTTGCAATAGTTTTCGAGATACGGCTCGGACAGACGGACAGACACACTGCTAGGGCCACAACAATACTCCTGAGCCTGTAGGGCTGAGGAGTAGAGGGCGCAGCAGAAGCAAGCAAGCAAGATCCCGACACTTCGGTAAGCATGAGCAAGCATACCATGCCGGAGACGAAGGGACCTCAAGGACTCGATGGCACCTGATTATCTGGCGATAAGTAATCGGAAAACTGGGCGGTACAATACTCCACCATTTCACCGTATTACTTGTAATCTCCTTGAGCTCCCTTAGCCTCTATACGACATGGGAATTATCAGGATATTACTGGGCATACCAGATCTAAACAATCAGGACAAGGCGTGCTCCGCACAGTCCAACAACGAGACTACAAGGCCGGCTCCCCATCCTCCTCTGTTGGGAGTCTGGCATTCATTGATAGCAGGCTAAGATTTGAGCAACAAATATGAAACATTTATAAATACACAGGCAAGCCGTCACCAACCAGTACCACTCAGTAACTGATTGGCTACTGATTGGTGGGCAACTGATTGGTACTGGTAGGAAAGGTCCCCTTGCGGTACCGTTCAGTTCCCCACCAATCAGTAGCCAATCAGTTACTGAGTGGTACTGGTCAGTTACCAATTGGTTACCAACTTGGTTGGTACCAACCTGTTACCAACCCTACTATTCATTCAGGTACCGTGCAGTCACCAATCAGTAACTTGGTGGGTACCAACTTGTGACCAAGTGGTACCCATCAGTTACCAACCCTAATATTCCTCCAGGTACCGTGCAGTCATCAATCAGTAACTTGATGGGTACCAACCTGTGACCAAGTGGTACCCATCAGTTACCAACCCTAATATTCCTCCAGGTACCGTGCAGTCACCAATCAGTAACTTGGTGGGTACCAACCTGTGACCAAGTGGTACCCATCAGTTACCAACCCTAATATTCCTCCAGGTACCGTGCAGTCACCAATCAGTAACTTGGTGGGTACCAACTTGTGACCAAGTGGTACCCATCAGTTACCAACCCTAATATTCCTCCAGGTACCGTGCAGTCACCAATCAGTAACTTGGTGGGTACCAACCTGTGACCAAGTGGTACCCATCAGTTACCAACCCTAATATTCCTCCAGGTACCGTGCAGTCACCAATCAGTAACTTGGTGGGTACCAACTTGTGACCAAGTGGTACCCATCAGTTACCAACCCTAATATTCCTCCAGGTACCGTGCAGTCACCAATCAGTAACTTGGTGGGTACCAACTTGTGACCAAGTGGTACCCATCAGTTACCAACCCTAATATTCCTCCAGGTACCGTGCAGTCACCAATCAGTAACTTGGTGGGTACCAACCTGTGACCAAGTGGTACCCATCAGTTACCAACCCTAATATTCCTCCAGGTACCGTGCAGTCACCAATCAGTAACTTGGTGGGTACCAACCTGTGACCAAGTGGTACCCATCAGTTACCAACCCTAATATTCCTCCAGGTACCGTGCAGTCACCAATCAGTAACTTGGTGGGTACCAACCTGTGACCAAGTGGTACCCATCAGTTACCAACCCTAATATTCCTCCAGGTACCGTGCAGTCACCAATCAGTAACTTGATGGGCACCAACCTGTGACCAAGTGGTACCCATCAGTTACCAACCCTAATATTCCTCCAGGTACCGTGCAGTTACCAACCAGTAACTTGGTGGGTACCAACCTGTGACCAAGTGGTACCCATCAGTTACCAACCCTAATTTTCCTCCAGGTACCGTGCAGTCACCAATCAGTAACTTGGTGGGTACCAACCTGTGACCAAGTGGTACCCATCAGTTACCAACCCTAATATTCCTCCAGGTACCGTGCAGTCACCAATCAGTAACTTGGTGGGTACCAACCTGTGACCAAGTGGTACCCATCAGTTACCAACCCTAATATTCCTCCAGGTACCGTGCAGTCACCAATCAGTAACTTGGTGGGTACCAACTTGTGACCAAGTGGTACCCATCAGTTACCAACCCTAACATTCTTTCAGGTTCCACACAGTTTGATATATCTTCGTGAAAGTACGGTCAAAGCAATGAAAACACTGGGCAATGTTAATTATTTAATGGTGGCTACCTTGTCCTTTATGAATGGAAATTGTATTACTTCTAAAAGTCAATGCCACCGCCTCCCCTCCCTCCCCCATAGACTGCTATTGCTCGTATAACCTTTATATTTTCTTCCACTATAAGGGTTCCATATACTTGACAGTAAGATACCATGCAGTAAAGTCACAAGTGTAAATATACACGACTTACAAACCGGAATTGTACGTGATTCTGGTATAGCCTTCCAGCTTGGTTTCATCCATCCAGTAAATTTTTACGCTTGATTTGGGATATTTGGGGAATTGATAAAAAATGTGTTGTCAAGATATTTTTTATACATTTTCAGAATACATTATTGATGTCTAGGATAAGTCTATGTATATGTCTAGTGAGTGGCGATTACCTCGGAGTGGTCCAAGGCCATATTAAGATATTAATTTACTAAGATCTGTATTATTCGGTATGCTATGTGGGATCACAAATATCAGAGATACCCATCAGTCCAAGAAGATAAATAAAGGATAAATAAATCCTCTTAGCTGTCATACACAGTAAAAGATTTCCTGAATTCAGATCTTGATCTGATCTGCACGACTGTCTCATAACAAATTACACGAGGTAAGCTTTGCGTACTTCAAGTCTTTATTTTATGTATATTACATCTTTCTGTAAACCAACATGAACCCGGATCAATCTTACAACTGAAGAATTTCCGTAAACTGGATGTAATATTTATGATCATGAAACGAGTCTGTAATTTGAAATACACTAGCAAGCATGTGAAGCAGGCAGGAATAAGTGTCCTCGCAATTGAGTATAAGGTAAAACATGGTAACTTTGACACAACTTTATCACCAAGCTGATTTGGAGACCAAAACCCACTATGTCAACACTGGGTACCATTAAGAATCCACACTGGATACATTTGGACCTGTTCTGATTAAGTGTGATAACCACAGATATTTATTGCATGTAAATTTTAAGAAGAACATGTGTCAATGTTACCCCATGGTGAATGCCCTGGGGTAACATTGACATGCATCATCAAAGTCATAGCAAACCAGCTGGGGTAACTTTTGACATGTTGAGCCGGGGTGACTTTGACATCATCATGGGAATCAGTGGTGAACGTGATGTCAAAGTTACCCCAAATACACAAATTTACTGAAAATAGTGGCAACAAGAAAGAATTGGATGAAGCTACTACATCAATGATTACTACTTCTAAAATAGTGTATTTTTACTATAAACTCAAAACATTGCAGATCTTCACCATACAAGTAGAAGTTTTTGTGTCAAACTTTTAACAGTTACACCAGTGCCAACTACAACATGTTAAGTGGCCATCTTATGAAGAGTGTCACATGGCTGGCCATCTACCCCCTGCTGCCTCAGCAGATAACAGCATCTTATATATAAATATGAGATAACTGTCTATGGGCTGTAACAGTATGCTAATATAACTAAAACAAAAAGGTGTCAAAGGTGTCCCACTGTCAAAGTTACCCCACGTTACCTTACTGGGTATATCTGCTTGCTTGCAAAATTTGGGTTGATAAATTTACAAGCTCTAAGATTCAACATTTAAAGAATTAGGAAATATTAAAAAACACTAAAGTAAGTCATTGATCAATGTTCTATTTATACCACTTTATCACATTCCCTGCTGGATCACTACTGCTAGACTAGTATTTGGTCCTTGGTCATTAATTTGTCGATCGTGTTGAATTTCCAATCATCAACTGATCATGTTCAATCAGTATGTTGTGGTTAAAAGGTATACTGGACTGAAATACACACACTTTACATTTTTTAAGTAGTATTCTGAACAGGTTATGTTGTTGCACTAAACTGCCATGTTGGTTTTCTGGAGGAGGTAACCTGTTGGTAACCTGATTGACAGTAGTGATTGTCATCATGGAGAGATGTTGATAGTGCTCAGTTTTCACAAGTATATGCATGTATCAGTGGTTTCTGATGAATTTTCCCTCAGCAGCTAGGATTCATCCTCATTTGTCGTGTTGTGGTATGAACAGGAGAGGGTCTGAATTTTCAACATGTCTTGCTCTGGCTCTGTATTTAGTCATATCGCCTGGTACTGCAAGCTGAAAGATAAATGGAAGTTTGAGGTAACACAAGAAAAAATAGGAGCAGTTTATTAGCACATGAACAACATGGTTAGTAAATAAAACATCCAGAGATATATTTGTAAGGATGGATCAGCATCTCCTTGGTTGGCATTAGACATTGTTCAGATTATATTTTAGTACCATTTTTCAAGTTTGGCATATTCTATTATAAAAGGTACCAAAATCTGTCATAGAAAAAATTGACATTAGCAACATTCCAAAATCAAGATAACCAAAGAAAAACAAAATGAATAGCTGTTAAACCTTTATAATATACTTTTCATTATCTGTTCACTACTGACTCATCAAGCTAGTAAAAAAATTTGAGCAAATGGGAATAATGAGAGATGAGAAAAAAATGGTGTCTAACATCAGCTCTGTCAAGGTAGATAACACAAAAATTACCAACTTGTGATCTTGCCTAATATTGCCTAAACATAATTTTGAGCACTGGGAAAAATGTTGCTAACATCATTTGTATAATATTGCTAATGTCATGTGAACATCATGAAGCATTCAAAATGGATTTGACAGAACGACGTTCTCCAAATTCACATAAATGAATTTTGCTTGGTGTTTCATCATCCTTTCAATCCATTCTGGGGTGATAATTGTATACAGTTTGGATTATTAGCTTCTACAAACAATAAATTAAACACAAAAATGTGGGTCCGTCATAGATGAAAAATGAAAACGGTAGATGGTGGTACCATTTGTAATAGGGTACGCCTTTTGCAAATGGGAACCTGATTTCCTTCTTATGCTCTCACCAAAATATATATATCCCTAAACATTTGGACCAAATGGGGGACTTGCACAATACAAACTATCAAATATTAAAGATTCTGTAATTGTTCCTTCCTGATTGTCAATTGGTCCAGTTGACTAATCAACTGAGAGAACCAGCATTTGAGTAAATAACAATGGAAGATCCCTCAAACCAAGATATAAAGGGTTTTGGCACCCATGATATTTTATTCTTCAATAATTTTACTAGTAAAGTGTGACTGTCCATATCACAGGGAAGACCATATGATATTTACATCAACCACTTCCAAAAATTGAGAGAAACTATGCTCAATGGTTTGCGTTTATTTCAAACTAGCTTGATGCAGCGTAACGTCAACAAGTGCGAATTCATCAGTGCATGTGGCACAATGGCAACACTGAACCGATCACAAAAATATTTCGAACCTGTTTGTGATTATTTCGAACCCGTTTGTCACAATTTTATCCTGGTTGTCTCAAAGCAAGTAAAATAGCCAATGAATGTGCGAGTTTGTGGCAGAGATAGTGACAATGTACAAAAGTGTATTGATGTCATTGATAAAGGGCCACAACTCTGTGAACAATGAATTAAGAGTAAGAAAAAGTCACATCTGCCAGGTGACCCTAAAGCATCTCTTCCGTGTAAAATTTTTTACTGATATAATGGACCAGATAAGCTTATTTCTTGACGTTTGCATAATTCAGCAAAATATTTTAACGGGTAAAATATGTGACAATGCATATCTCTGCAAGGAACTAAGAATCTTCTAAAGGAAAGAATGTCTCAATAAGTCGAGCACCCGTGGGGTTCCCGGGTGTGAAAAGGAATAGGACCCCAAGCCCACCCGTGTGGTTCCCGGGTGTGAAAAGGAATAGGACCCAACGTCGTGATATGACTGAAATATAGTTGAAAGCGACGTTAAATCATATTCACTCACTCACTCTAAAAGTCGATTAATAGTAGCCAAGATATTGTCTGGATAAGTTCTGCCATACCGACAGGGACTGCATGCGAACATTCCCTTCCCCTTAAAAAGACAGGGGGGGTAAGAACATGAGTGACAGATGTGTTTATAACTTGTCAAAATACATATGCGGTACCGGTATCTATTACCCACATACCTATTCCTGGACATTTTTCTGAAGACTGCAGAGTAGGCCTACCCTCCATATTCCCCATGTCATACTGTATTTTACCTGGATGGAATAAAAATGTAATATGAAATTGGTCATTTCCTTTGAAAGGGTTTCATACAAATTTTTTAGTGATATATAATTTTCTTTTTCACATTAACCTTTCTTCCTTGAATAAAACTTGCAAATTATTTGAATATTCATTGAGTATTATCTTGATTCTCTCTCTAATATGAAGATCATTTTTGGTGAATAAATTTTGCTTCGGTGTTATTTTAGCCTCCAAAATCGTACCGTATAGCCT
Organism: Hanleya hanleyi; assembly: GCA_036873755.1. NCBI lineage: Eukaryota > Metazoa > Mollusca > Polyplacophora > Lepidopleurida > Hanleyidae > Hanleya > Hanleya hanleyi. Next base: position 58,895 of record JAVTVY010017655.1, read on the forward strand.
CGGGGCAACCCAGCCTCACAGCTGGCTGTTCCCGTCCATGCCTGGGGTACGGCTTTAATATGATTAACATTAATTTAGGAATTACAGATAAATTGCCATAAATAATGAAAAACAAAAATAAAATAAAAATAAAATCCTGGTGCGTGTGACGATTTTCTGACATTATCGGACGATGCATAGTTCACAAAACATCGAAGTTTCAGAAATATTTGATGTACAGTGATCAATTGAATTACGGAAAACCGGTGTACATACAGCCATTGAATCTTTACCCTACGGGTGTCAGAACAGTTATCGGACAGGTCAGTTATCGGACACGCATCTCGAGCGCACGTGTTGTGCTAGCTAAGATTCATAGCGTTTCCCTTCCCTCACCACTATGCCGACGACAAATACATTTCCCTGGTGGTAATTCGAACATCTCCATGGCGCACTTATTATTACATTTGCGCCCTATTGGACCTTCATTACTTGAGAAAAAGGGCCGCCATGAATAAAAATACCATAATCGGTGTTGTGATCATCATCCCCTGTATACACGGGGTCTATTATGACGGAAATGCCCATCTTCTTGACCCTCGATTTCAGGTGATTTTGAGGCTCCATAGGAATAATTTTAACGTCTGTAATTAATTTTTGACCGACGAATGGCCATTTAGTCTGCCATTTCTGTATTTTTATTCATGGCGGCCCATTTTCTCAAGTTGAAGGTCCAATAGGGCGCAAAGGTAATAATAAGTGCGCCATGGAGATGTTCGAGCTACCACCAGGGAAATGTATTTGTCGTCGGCATAGCGGTGAGGGAAGGGAGACGCCATGAATCTTAGCTAGTGTTGTGCTCGTGATGACAAGGCAATAATATGTCAGAACAAAGGGGAGATCATTTCTAATTGTTATGCAAAATATAGAATTATAGGTAGACACGAAAGTCGAAAAATTGAAATGTAACATATATTTTGTTTTGATCAAAATTCGAAATTTCTCATGTTGTGGCGGGGTGCGAAATTCGATCTACCACCCTGTCTTCCGGATCTTGCTCTCAAGTAAATACGTATAGAAATTGAACAATGATCATATCATCTTAAACGACAGAACTAACGATTGTCATGCACAAAACTTGAAAATACATTGTACTTCAACGTCAAATTCTTGTTCACGATGGGTGTCCGATAACTGGTACTGTCCACGGTGGGAACTGAGCTGAAAAGTCGATTTAAAAATAGCTCTCGCACTTGCAGAAGGGAGTGACGTCATGGATTGAATTCATAACGGAAGATAGCCGACGAGCTCAGCAATCATCGTGTCAGTTTTCATATCTTTTCAAGAAGTACTTTTTATATATTCCAAATAAACCTTCAAAAACACACGATAATAGGTCGGACACCCGTAGCTGCACGAGTCGTTGGCAGCTGATGGAACAGCAGATGTATTGTTCTCCACTCTGAGTCTCATTAGAGATTTGTTCAAGATATAACGTTTCACTTTTTCATTACCATAAAGATTTATTCAACCCTGCAAAATTGTGATTTCAAATTTCTGCGAAAAATAATTTAAGGGAATCAAACAAATTCGCATAAAGTTTGAGCAAAATGTTACGTATAAGAATGATACCAGTATTTAAATTGTCGAAGAAAAAAAGCTGACAACTGCATTTGTTGATTTTGACAAAATCAAAGCAAAAATTGAGATCATTGAGTTGGGTCGTACTATTGTCTGGCCGGCTGCCTGGCCGTGCCTGGCCGTGCCAGGCCGTGGCCAGGCATTGTCAGGCCGGCCAAATTACGTGCATTCTAAAGGGAATTACAGCTATTTGTTGATCTTACTATAATGTTTATACAATTCTGCTTTTATCTAGTATATTTTCAGGTGTATATCGGCACTTCTCAGGCCCGTGGTGGTCGATTTAATCTTCCATGCTGGAAATCCCGGCAAATCAAAGATGGCGGCCGACCAGCTAGGCGGGGTGCATGTAAAAATCAGATTTTCACATACGAAACGGGATTGCTTGACCAGGCTTTGTCAGGCCGGCTCGATTACGTGCATTCTTCACAGATATATTATAATAAATTGATAATTAGCGTTATTTAATACATTGAGAGAATGTATTTTCATGTATTTCTTACGGGACAATAAAACTGGGGGAAAAATTGTCACATTTATGGGCATTTATGCCCCACATTTATGTGCACGGCCCGGCCATGCATTGTCAGGCCGGGTCTATTACGTGCAATTTTCACGGAATTACAGCTATTTGTTCTACATATATATTATATTAAAATGATAATT